>DWKA01001329.1:0-12703 GCA_018249155.1 Panoquina ocola ocola | reverse complement strand
TTTGGGCTGTGCGTTGATAGATCACTATGTCAGTCAGTCAGTCAGTCACCTTTGAGTTTTATATATTTAGATTAGCAATTTTTTGCGCGTGTGTGCTGACGAACAAGTTTACTAAAGGCGGGTTACAAATATTTAATAAAATACACATGTAACATAGGTACATTTTATTTATAGTATAATGAAACACAGAAAACCTATTAAATAAAACCAATGGTTTTACGTTGGGGTTCAATATCTTCCTACATTATTTTCACCTTTCATTTTAAGTCAAGTAATGTTTAAGGATCTACTTTTGTGTAAAATTCTTGTCTAATAAACCATTTAACTCCTTAAGATAAAAGGTCTTATTATGCGGTGCACACTGAAGTGACTGTTAAGAATTCAATTAGGTCTTAGAGACCGTAATCAGCTTGAAACCTGCTGTTCTAAGCTTCTACAGACAAATTAGGGGTAATTTGAATACTTGATGATCTCAAGACCCCCAGGGGTCGTAGATTACGGGCATTCGGTTGGAAAGAACTTGAAAAAATTAGCATTAAGGCTGTTTTAGGGTTGTTCAAAACATTTAATGGCTTTGTGATAAAATACTTTACAGTAGTTTCTTTAATATTTTGTATAAAATTATCTTTGTAGATAATTATGTCGGGGATATTTTTTGTGTCCGTATAAATTACTAAAGTCATTGATACAGTAATAAAAAAGACAAAATCTTTACATAGGTATGCATGAGTTATGTGTAAAGTATGATAATAATAATAAAGGTAGTAAAAAACAAATAAACGGTATTTGATAGCGCCCTCTATTAAGAATACAGTATAACAACTTCGTCAGTACGGTATCAAAACTACTTGATTGTTTGTTACAGCTATTGAAGTACGATATATGAATCAGAGATGGCGTTGTTGTTATAAATTTTAATAATACAAATAAAACTGTACGGATGTTTACTATTCTGCTTCTATTTTATTTAAAAATGAGAAAGAAAAAAATATTAGAATATACTTAAAACTCGATTCGATTAAGAAGAGACCTGGGTTTCAACTTCCAATGACTCTACTCAAATACCTTTTAGAATACAAAGAATAACAATAACAAGCTTCCGCCCGCGTGATTAGTCGGACCACGTCATAAACTATCTGTTTGCTAAATTTTATCCAAATACGTTCATCCAGCTTCCGTGATTGAGGAACAAAACATACAAACTTTCGCATTTATAATATTATTAGATTAATGAGAATGATACCGTTTCAAGATCCCCTTGAATAATGTACCTACCCAGGTATAATATTGTAAACAACTTTGTGTTTGAGCGGGACGTAGGTACCTATACAAGTTTGGTTTCTTCTATTTTAAAATGGTTTAATCACAATATCTCATCTATGTAGGTACCTATTCAAAAAGGCTACTTTGTTCTTCGCAAACACAGAGAATTCATAGCAATTTCTGTCTTTAGGGGCAATTTAATTTCAAATTTGGATTTAGAACGTGTAGGTAGGTATGTCCACCGATTACTTAATACATTTAATTAGTAGAGTATTTTCATTTAAAATTTAAAAAAAGTTTGTCTCTAATTTTAGGTACTTACTAGTGGGTAAATCGTGACGTGAAAAATGATAACAATACTTCGTCCTCGAGTAATGTAAGAGTTCGCGCCATAAGTGGCATTCTCCGTGAAAGCACATTTCCATTTAGGTACATTGTCTAAAATTAAATATTTTTAGCGCCAAAATTGGCATTCTTCGTAAACGCACTATGCAATAATTTTATATTGTTTGTGACTGCACGACAAACCAATTCTTGTGAATTTGAATTTTTTATCCTCCCCCTCTTACTGACAAGATCACTTTTATACAGTGGACTCATTCCCATCTGAATGACTCGAAATAAAGAATTTTCAATCGTCCCGCTGCTAATATTATAATTGAAAAGAAAAATAAATCTCGCCGTATCATCGCTACCGCATGGTATCGAGAAGTAATAATGAAGTGTGCTGTGAACATCATAAAAATATTGACATCGATACAACTGCAGACTGCAAGGGAAGGTTAGAGCAGCTGTCAATCGACCCAAGAGACAAGACCATCGTAATACCGGCCCTCTGGACGTTCCAGGTTAGTGTGCTTGCTCAACCCTTTAAAAAAACCTTTGACTAATTTAAATACTTTCCTGCTCAGTACAGTACCTATAGCCCAAGAGCTACTGAACCCTCCAACTAACTTTTTTCTGTAAGGCTAGAAATTTGTGGAGTGATGAGTCAAATTACACCAAGGCCAATAGCAATGACCTGGCAGGCATCAGCCCTGCACAACATCACCCCTTTTATTTTTAAAATTTAAAAAAATAATAAGACAAAAACCCTTGCTTCTGTAAGCTTAAAAATGTAATATAATTTAGTTTATTTATCGATAATTATGGATAAAAATTTACAGGCGATTTGGGTAAGCACAACTATCTGCCAGGCGAATCGAAAGATGCATAGATTAGGGCAGGGTTTCCCAACCTGTTGTAGTTATAATGTGAGCTAGAAAATTCCCAAACTGATCAGTGATTTGTCACTGATCAATGATAATTTTAAACAGTGCCGCACCAACAGTGACCAAGTGAGCAGTGTGTCGGCCAATCAGAGCGCAGCGATCGGCGCAGTAATTTGTTTTCGAACAAACCATATAACAATATCGCTCCATTGGCTATATGGTCGATGGTTGCTATTATGCTACGAAACCCAAAACCCTGAATTGCCAATAACCGATAGACAAAACTTGTGTAAGCGCACATAATAAAGTTCTATAAGTGTTAAATAACAATATGGACGGGCGGTCAGTAAGTTGGGAGAGTGCACACGTGCCTATAGTCTAACGATATATGCACAGTAATTGGATTGAATTGAATTGGTACGACGCTCGGGAGTTTATTTAGGTCATAGCAGTCGGTTGCTGCGTTGCCAGTGACATTTAACCTACGGTTCAGTATTTTCACTAGATCTATCGGCTTTTTCGAATATGGAAATGTTTGACGTAATCGATTTGTAATGAATGAGTTTTAATCGACTTGGGAAAATAATAGCATCGGTAATTTTTGTCACAAATTAGTTTTCCTTTAATGAAAAAGGTTTAAATACACCCTTAGAAATAGAGGATTGTTTGTTTATTCAAAAATACGTTAAAAATGTTTATCTGTCTTTCTGCGTTAACCAATATTACCTAAGAAGTAGATAAGCCACGCTTTGAGAAATAAACCGACTCTCAACTTTGCCGCGCGTTGTTTTGCGGAATTTGTAATTATATAATGTATGTTTAATTACACTTTTCCAAATATTGTCATATGTGGAACATATTTATTAATATATTCTCTTTGATATTTTGGGCCACTACTCTGTCCCACAGAGCTGATCCTTATGCCAAAGACACACTAGGCGACAAATATGCCGCGACACGGGTCGCCAGCTACGACAGGTGACGTCGCGAGACGTTGCTGGACTTCGCTCGACATGTCTGGCGACATCGCGCGGCTTATGTCGACTTCACTCGATGTATTTGGTGACATGTGTCATACATATCGAGCGACATCGGCCGACTTCGCTTGACATGTCGCGGCACATTTGTCGACTAACGTGTCTTTGGCATTAAATGAAAAAGCACTAGTAGGTATATGTATGGTAACTACATACTACATTTTTCCCGAAGCGAAGCGAGGGCGCTTAGCTAGTTAATGTTAAAATATGTTATAATAATGACGACGTGTTTGGTATAAGTCCATCTACTTATTTTTGTATTCTTGAAGACATTGTATAGTTATCGTAGTTGCTATTTTTCTGACAAACAGGCGTTGTGCCCGTTAATTTCCAGGTCACGTATCGGGGGCGGGATACGATTCCGCCATTATTATTACGAGTACTGGCCTTATATTCTTACCTATTTACAGCTACGGAAATTAACTACTATTATCATGACAGATAAATGGAAAAAAAGGTAATTACAAACCATTACTGTCCCACTGCTGGGCTCAGGTCTCTTCTCAAAATGTAAGGGGTACACACCATAGTCCACCACGCTGGCCAAGTGCGGATTGGCAGAAATGGCAAAAAGGTATCCCATAAAAAACAATACTTGTCAAAAAACTAACTCGCAATTTAGTTATATTTTAAGAAGTTGTAAGATCCATGTACTTCCAAGTCTTCAAATTTATCTTTGACATACAAAGTGATATAACTACATTCATTACCTTCATAATATTAGCATAGATATAGATTTGCCAAAGAGCATCAAAATAAGTGTTGAATTAAATGTTAATGGAACAAAATTACATACGAATTTGGTTATTCACGTCAAAATAATTATCAAAGGCCCTCATAACATTAACGAAATTGTTTCTACGAGAGTGTGTATTTCCATGGAATTGCGAATTATTGATGAGCGGTTATGCAGTATTACCTACAGCGGATATTCACGTATCATATTGATTATATCGTAATCGCTGAATATTCCATCGCCGAATTTCAATATTGCGATAAATACCTCCATAAGCGCAGATAGCCACGCTTATTAATGTAGTGCGTTTGTGACAGCCGATGGAAGCTTTATTGAGGTCAGTGTTATCGGTTTATTTACTGATAATACAATGTTCATATAGACGCGTTGATTACTTAGTGTTCTGTGAATCGACAGATCGAAAGTTAACTGCGTGATAATCGGATTTTGTAATACGAACTCAACAGTACCTAGCTTACGCAGTCATTCGTTCTTTGACTCTATTTAATTCTTTCGCTCATTCATTCGTTCATTCATGAACATCTTAATAGCAAGCTTAATAGGTTGGTTGTTAGATTGTCGTTCATTGACATTATATTCTACTATTGATGGATTTTACGAAAATAGCTACGCTTCCACGCACTTTTTTTGTTTGATAAACAGCGTTAGACTGTGTTAGCATTAATTCTCGCGCACATATCAGTGTTAATTATTTTGAAGTAAAAACAATGTCGCAGGTGTTTTCAGTTTTTAATTGCCACCATCAAAATGTCCCTGTTATGACGTATCGTAAATTGCCCGCGTCTACACCACGGCTGGCACGGTGGCCGCACCTGAAAAATTAATTTATTTGAAAGCTTTCGTTACAAAATCGGGCTAATCTGGGCTGAATCGAGCCTTTTTCGTTTATTTATCCTGAATTTTTCCATTAAATATACCGACTGAGAGTATATTTAAACGTTCAGGTAACAAAATGTTGCCCAGTTTACAGTTTTCGGTTACTTTTTATTTTTTAGAACACAGCAAATTGGTTTTAATTTTTGCTTTTATTCTTCAATCTAATGTTTGGACTGACAGATAGTTCCAAACTTGGTACTCACGTCACTTCTCCACATTTATAAATTACATATAAACTCCAACTAACAAGGCTTACTAACTAAAGTGCCTGCTACAGTCATATTCCACGTGTATTATAAAGACTCAAGTTCAGCAGAAGGTGGTGGTTCTGCAAGCTCGTTTGCTTTCCTTATCATATAAAAAATAGGACCTCAGGTACAAATCATGTCTATAAGTGACAGAGACCACTTACCATCCAAAGTTATAAAAAGGAATCTTTACTTAATACTTAATCCTTTTGACATAAAAGACAGCGTTGAAAGGGTAAATATAGCTTAAGCAAACTCCGCAATGATGCATGAAAATAGTCTTTAAACCGACAAGCTAAGGCTGATAATGTGATGTAAAATAATGCTTATTCCTATAGCATGATAGAGGCGAATGTCCTTTTTTTCGGCTGTCCTAGAAAGACTTTAGTGTATTGCTAACGACCCTTAGCCGACCTGTAGACGTTCCCAAACAAAACGTTTACAAGATTGTTGACTGAATGTGACCTTATTGAACATGAATGTTAATTGGTAGCTGTAAAACTGAATTGTTTCACAGTTAATAGAACAATTCGACATCAATAACACATTGTTTTATCTAGGGACTGATGTTTAGATTACATATGTTATTTTTATCACTTAAGAAAACAAGATCTATGAGGACTTTGAGGACTATGAGGACCTTCTTTAAAACCACGAAAAGCAGTTGAAACATCAAGGCATCGGAAATCATGTATTGTTGATCGGAATGGAATAGGGGGACCCTCGTTATTACTGGCTCTTTAACACTACACGGCACATGTATGAAAATAAATATTTTACAGTCGATGGTAGGTAGGTACGGAGGATGGTAGGTGGCTAGACGGGGGAATACCTTACCATTATGCACGGACTCAAGTGTAAAACTTCTATACCTACCTACCTACTAACCATAGTATCGTTTAATTTTTAATAATTAAAAAAATTGATATCTTTTTTTATATTTTTTAATTTTTGACAGTTTTTTGATTTTGGTTTTACTTTGATTTTGACGTGATACTGTTACGGCCATATTTAAACAACGATGACGGTAAAGTGACAGTTTTCAGTCATAATTTTTTCAGTAACAAAGTTGTTAAAAACTACCTTCGCCTGTTTTCAGGACGGAAAATCTGCATGGAAGCAAGTTCGTTTCAGGCGAGCCGGCGTCGCTCGTAAATTACTTCGGTCGGAATGAGCATCGACGGGGCGGCGGCCCCCACTCATATTACGTGATCGAGTGGGAAATTGTTTAAACGAGAGAAATTCTTTCTTCATTAAAACAGTTTAGCTGGAGTAAACTGTAATTAAGTATTTGATTGGATTTCTGATTTCCGTTATTTTGTCACTTTTTGTGTGTTTAACGTGTCTTTTTATATAGTTTATAATATTATAGGTAATAAATACCTGTAATTCTTTTTTGAGTGTGAGTTTTCAATGATGTTTAAATAAGGATTTTTGTATATAACTTTTTTTTATTAATTTTATATTAATGACCTCTCTTATGACCTGTCTTATACGACGCCAACTTAAAGTAGATCCTTGAACAGACAGACAGATAAACAAATAAACACGTTTAAACTGCTTTTTTTACCCGTATAGTCTCTAAGGATGATTAAGGTAACGCTGTACCAATCGGGATTGTTCGCGGGCACTTTTGTTTAATTAAAAATAATGTCTGAGGCAGTGTTTCCTCGACAATAACCGACCCGGACGAGATAGCTTGTTATATAAATTTCTGCCGACTCCTGGGGGAAGGAACGGGAGAATAAGGCGAGGAAGTTGTGGCAGTAGTGTGAGTATATTATACCCATTTTCTGGGTCGTCCTTCCTACAAATACGTTTTATGCGGAAGCTAGTCTGACTTTCCCCCTTCACTCGAATAACCACCTTAACAATTGCACCTAAGACTCGATTTAGCTCACAACGGAAACCGTCCCGGTAAAAGGTACTTATTTGATTAGGGTGTCAGCCGTATCACCGCGAGAGTGTGAGCGCTCTTGCCGAGGTTTTGGATCAAATTTGCGTATTTCGATTTTTTGTGCACCGCACCCCTTGTTTGGGAGTATAGGGCAAATTGATACAATGGTTATTCAAACAAATAAAAAAACACAGTTATAAAAAAATACAAAAATAATTTAACGCTTGCACCTGCAAAGACTGCGTATGTATTTATTTAAATAATATGCGACATTATTTTAGTGAAATTAAAATTAAATGCTGTTACACTGGAAAATATGAAAAGGTTAAATATTCAGTAGAGACGGATTAAATACTTATAGAACAGACTTTAATAAAGCACTGAAAACAATCTGCCTTTCATTGACCTTTGTGACTAAACGCCGACAGAGTACAAACGAGGCAAACATTCGTTGCATATACAATCTAAGCGTCTGGTCAATATGAAATGTAAAAAAAGTGAAAAAGGTTACCGAAATGAACGGTCGATCGATCTCCGGTGAAGCGCTCCCGGATTTTCCATTGGGAAATGAATTAGCTGAGAGCTGAAGCGGCGAATTTACATTTTTATTGACAAGCGATCTATTTTCGAAGCATATGACAATCCAGGTACGAAATACGTTCGATTGGGAAGGAAAATAGAGTTACAGATTTCAGGAGCGAAGATGTAAATGTCACATGCCGACGTTGGGATTCTGGGATATTCAAATATAGCTTTTACATTATGTATAGCTTGATGCGGCTTTTATTATTTGAATAAGTTTTTAACAAGTTAAAGTATTGAGCTCATGTTGTTATAATAAAATTATATTACTTTTTTCGAGGCGATTTATAACCACTGTAAAATCCCATAGATGGCGGTGTAATTTTTTTATATATTTTATTTTAAAAAGCAAACTATAATAGGTAATGTACTACATTTAAACACAAATGCATTGCTTTTTATTGATACAAATATTAACCATATTCAAACATGATTTCCATCGCACAGCACAGCAATAACGCCGTAATGAAACCCTACATTCAATAACAAAATACGTCATCACATTCCAACCACAACGCAAAAGTAATGCGCATAAATGTCACCAACACCGATACGCTACCTCATCTACAAATTGAGCCAAAAACGAGGAGTAATTATTTAAACCGTCATATAAATTACGGCTCAAACTTTTCACGCGGGCACTGCGTATGTGTGCGTGAACCACCCTGTAAACACGGACGGGCGAGTCTGAGTGGGTATCTCATCGTAGACTGAAAATGGTTCCATCATTTTATTCCTCCGTCCTTTTTCAGCATTGTGGAGCTTATACAGCGGATGTAGCACTGTACAAAGCGCCGTAGACTATTTTAGGGACGTACAAATTGAAATCGCGTGAGGCTCAGTTAAAAATATGCTTACTACGGAAAGCTTTATGCATGTGTTAGTAAATGTATTTTGTTGGTAATAAATAAATTAAAACTTGATTCAAATTTTGTATAAATATAATGTACATTTTATCTCAATTGATATGTTATTACTAACCCAATTATCTAATAATAAATTCAGGACGCAATTCACGCCAAACACGGCTGTTACGTCACGGAGAGCTTTTCTACAAGTTGTCCGTATATTGTACGGGGTAAGTATCAGCTTGAAACATATTTAGCTTTGTTCCCTTCACTACGGTTAATCTGTCCCGTTTCCTCCCGTGTCAAGTGCAGATAGACTTTTTGGGTCGGGCGCGGAGAGGGGCGCGGAGGGCGGGGGACGACCCACCTCCCTTCCTGATGATGAAATATTGTACACGTGGTCTGATTTTGAATGACAACGTTTTCCTCGACCGCGCGGGAGTATCCACTTTCGTCGCGACGTTTTATGGCGAATTGAGGATTTGCTCCGTGTAATGATCTTCCTTTATAATGTATTCTTTGCCACATGTTGTAAGCGGGTGAAAATTTAAGTAGGCAATTACTTTGAGCTAATGTAAATTCGGGTGGTAATTCTAGCTTATGAGTGATCGAGGCTTCTAATGGTTTAGTAGCTGTATGTTGTTATATTTAATCAGATGTAAGAGTACGAGTACGAGGATAGTCCCCAAAGGTCGAATGGTTCGTGGCCTTGGCCGGTTTGTTTATTAATTCGTGGCCGTACCAACACGCCCAATGAGCCGCCCGCCCGCCCTAACCTTAACGAATGCTAAACAATACAGCGTTGAAATTCAGCGCACTCTTCACTTAAATTAAGAGCTATTTTTGGATTTTACATCTTAATATAATCTAATTGAATTAACTTATTATACGGCTTAAACTGATTAACAACAAAGGGTAGTTAATACAGTATGAGATGACGGGAGATCGCGGCCGTTTACCTAATTTATGTTTCACCGTCGATCTCGAACAGTTTAATCTCCTCTGAGTGTATCGACGGAGAAGGCCCTACTATTTATTCCCACTTCTTATTTTCACCTTGCGAGCTCTAAATAACAAGATTCCTGAAATGGATTTTCGACCTAAAGCACGCTGTGTTGGGTCCACATTTGTTCGATTAGAAATGATCGGTCGTCGGACGAGTCGGCGGATCGGTCGATTGATTAATTCGCCCCTTACCTCAAGAGGAGATTTATTGGTTCCGCCGTACGCAAAACTGCGGGTTGGTAAAAAATCTCTATCGAAAATTGAATAGAAAAGCCATTTCGAAGGCCGCTGCGAACGAATCTGTTGATACGGTTCGCATTGGCTTTCACGGCTATCTTCATTTTATTTGCTGAAGCAGATTAAGGTGCGAAGCTTTTGATACTCTTTCACAATTTTTGTAAATACAGACCGTGCCACAAAGCTTGAAGTTAACTTACAGCATAAAAGTCTGTCTTACAAAAAGTTTTTAGAACATGTTTATTGGGTGTTAATCTTATCACTTTAGGACTTATAAAATAAAGAATGAGTTATCGTATAAAAATTACATAAGATTGTTTGTACAGGCATCATCAACGTATTCCTAACCAAGAAAAGAGAGAAGGGCGAAAGCTTTCAAGCTCCCAGCCTGAACCAAATCACTTTGGCAGCTGACTTGTAGTGCTCGGTAGCATCCCAGACCGATGCATGGAAAAACGATTATATGTATTAATAGTATTTATAATACGATTTAAAACCAGCTCTAATGGCATTCTAGTCTCCAATACAAGCAAATTGTTAAATTAAATTGAAATAATATCTGGCCATGTTGAACGTAGACAGCTATGTGAACGAGAAAAATAAATATTTTTTTATAAGAACAATGTATCCACATACAACCGTATAAAAACAGTATTAGTTTACCGAATCATATGAATAGAAATCAGAAAGTGTAATATTTCCCCTATGTTATTTGACGTATTTGAAATGTTCAATGTAATAAAGCATGGACGTAGTTCGTAGTCATGCAAACCCGTATTTAACATTTCATGGTGCCGTAACGGTGTGACCTTACCTCGTCACTCAAGGACTGAGTTGTCGTCAATATTGTCATAAACCTTTGTTTACATACCTTTAGATATTTTATGTACGAATCAGTTATTTTTATCAACTTACAAAGCTCCTTGGTACCTACTCATTGTTTGAGACCCAAAATTCGAATTCGAAATTCGAAAATTAAATTAAATTCCATACATTCACACAGTTTTATTTATATTTTATTTATACTGTAGTTTGCAGTGTATGGAATGTTCTGAAGAAATTTCTTCATACCCACCGTTCCATTTTGTGAATAAGTAACGTATGGTGCAAAGCAATTCACGGCTGAGTTAGTAGATACGTATGTCCACGTATAAAGGAAGGAGATCGAAAATAAAAACCCCCCGCGGCCCAGGGGTTTAATCCCCGAACATATTACGGGAATGTTGCTCGAGACCGAACATCACGATTTTGTTACGAAAATCTACCCCATATTTTTTATTACAGCAATTTGCTTCAAGGATAATGTTTATAATTGGATATAAATAAATAATAAAATAAATAAAGTTATTTGATTTGATTCAAAATCAATTAGATTTATTTATCCTTTACCTTCCCATAATTCCTGCTTCACAAGTATACGACAGTTTGTTAAGAAAGAATTCAAATTGGTTAACAGACATCTGTGATCATAAAGTGAGACAAAATATTTGTTCTTGGGTCATGATTCATAGATGACGCAAAAATAAAACTAGTGTTGAATCCGGGTCATAGGTAGATTATCACCCCTATGGATTTTGTATCCTATCTAATAGGTAATACCGTTTTAGTAAATGATTGCAAGAACAAATACTTACCGCGTTGTAAAGCAACGACGATTACTTTGGTGCACTTGTTCCAATCAATCGAGCTACATTGTACACTGTTCCACACAAGTTGACCTCTGGTTACAGTAATTGCAGAAGTAGCTGACGTCATTAACCCGCCATTATAAAAGCAGGAGTCACTTGACTAAATTATAGCTTTAAAGACAATTAAAGTCATTTAAAAGTGTTACTTAATGCAATAGAACTGAGGCCGAACAACTTGGTCACGTGGCCATTAGGGTTAGAATGTGGTAAGCTAACAATCACTTCGAATGCCGTTGGAAATAAAATATTCATGTAGATCGATCATTGGCCCAGAAGACGGCGAAATATGGCATTGTTAAAACAGGCGTTACTTTTCTCACGTACTCAGCCTTTCACTTACATATTACCAAACCTCTGACAGAACTAATTTCTACAAACGCTGTCGTATCAACCGACTTTCGATGTTACCGACTTGTTGAACAAGGGCGGTCTCTACCCGCGATGAAAGATGTTTAACTAGCAATATGATATTGTCAATATGAATTTTGTAGGACATTGTTGAGTACTTTAGTATGAGTATTAATCATATTATTATACAATAATTGAAAATAAAAGTATATCTAATATTTATTTATATATTTTTTTTTGGTCGTTAAACTTGACCTATCAGGGTACATTATATTTATTGATCTATAAACTTTTTTACGTATCGAACATCTCTAAATACCTATTGGTCATTATCATATTTTTTTTATAAAAATAGTATAATGGTCTAGGATCTCATAAAACTAATTGTGTTTTATAGTGGATCAATTAAATAAATTGAAACTTACACTCATACCCCTGCATTCCTTGTATCATAAGCGGCATAATTATGCAACTCAAATACATCGTGTATTTTATTGACACTGCTTTGCGGCCTTTAATGACGTTTATTTTGTAATAAATGAGCTGATGATTCACCATCACTGAAATTCATCATCATCAACATCATTCCTTCCAAATGAAAATATCTAATAAACAATTTTATTGCAGGGTAATGCTTTGGTCTGGTGATCACGACGCACAACGCTGCGGTACGCGGTATGCGATGCCGGACACTCAATCATATGAA
>DWKA01001328.1:0-12707 GCA_018249155.1 Panoquina ocola ocola | reverse complement strand
TCCTAGCACTTGTAGTTTCTGAGATTTCGTGATGAGTGAGTGAGTGACCTTTCGCTTTTATATATATAGATAGATACCATCAGTATCTGTAAAAAACCTATTTGTGCACTTTTGAGGAAAATTTTACCGAATGTAGAAAAGTCTAAGTCATCCTCTCTCTAAAAGAAATTATATGTTATGTTCTTCGTCATCATAAACACAGCCAGTTTTCCACTGTTGGGATCAATACTATCCTTATAGGAAACTTTTATAACCTTAATAAAAATATGTCTGTTATTACTTGACTTTAATTTACGTCCATCGTAGCGGAGCTAAAAAGTAAATTTTCCTTTAACTAACTTTGGCCATAAATTCTGTTAGGAGCGATAATTCAATAGATTATTTTTATCTCCAAAATTGTGTAATAAACTTGATTATTGAATCAAATCAAGTGGAATTACAACTTTGAGAGATTTTGCAGCGAGTAAGACCTCAATTGACGCGATTCGGATAACTACTCTGCTACAATAGAACGAATTTACTACAAAGAACATCGAGAACAATTACTGACCGTCCAAAAAATAATCTAACGATTTCTAAATGTTGTAATCAAAGTAAGAATTAGAAGTCAATGACCTCGAATGACTTGAAAAGTTTTGATAACCTTACCATAATATTAACTGTGGTCACAATATAGCACAAGATCATTCCTCTTTAGGTCTTGATGCCACTCATTGGTAAATAAAATTCTGGAAACTTATCTTCATCAAACGTTTTACCCGAGAATTTTCCTTGGCTTTCCCTTATTTCTTATTAAGTCAAGTCTACAATTTCGGAATTACTGGTCTTCCTAAGGATCCTGATTTCATTCCTCGCGAAACAAAGATTTGAATGATGAGTTAGAATTTGTGCTTTCTATCTGGTTGGAACGTATGACATAGGGAACTCCTAGTATGAGTCTAAAAGTGTGTGAAGTCTGCCAATCGGCACTTGGCTGGCGTGGTGAACTATGGCCCCCTCACAGTGTGAGAGGGGACCCGAGCCCAGCAGTGGGACAGATATGGGTTGTAATGACGAATGAAAATTACTGTTTATGTAATATCGCGTCCAGTTCCGCATAGGTTATCAAACTCTGTAATATGTATTATACTTATTGTAATGTGTACTTATATTTAAAAGATGTGCTGAGGAGTTTCTTTCGCCATTTCTTCTCCTCCATGACAAAGCAACTTTCCGAAATGGTGGTAGAATCATAAAAACAACTTGCACAAGAATATTTATAATGATTTGAATTTGAAATTATGAAGAATAAATTACCCTCTGTTTCTCGAACAAAGTATTTTCATTTCATCGATCTCTCGGTATATGTATATACTGTGTGTATATATTTATATTTATTGACAAAACATGATAAATTAGGTTTTTATGGTACCTATTTATATACGTATATATACAGTATTTAACAACAGCGTGCAATTGTAGTTAATACTTTTAATTTTGTTTATTTTGTTATTGTTTTTAATTTTATTATTTGTGATTTTTCTATTAGTTGATACTATTTGTTACTGTGTGTTTACTTTGTTTTATTTATTATCAATTGCATAAACTTCATATTCCTCTCCTTACCGCCCTTAAGTTAAATTGGTATTTAACCGAAAAATAGGAAAAAATATAATTTATCTCTTTAGATTTATATCTACATTTAAAGTTGCGTCTTGCTACTAAATTCTGTGTTTACACGCAACTAATCACAAGTTACGATTTAGTTACCTACTTAACAACTTAATACGTGTCAAACGCGTCATGCGCAAACCTATCCCCACCACGCCAAATTCTTTCCAAGTTGCTTGGCCTAGCCTATACCTATATAATTTACAGTTCAAGGTAATTATATTTGTATGAACGAAATGTTTAACAGTTTTGATCGATGAGAGTGACTATCAATAGTATTTTCTCGTGGCGATTCTTGTTCATTACGACGTTTGAAATATAATAATATGAATCGTAATATTTGTTTAACTCTATAACTAAATGCTGTAAAGAAAATAATTACATCTTTTACCTACAGATATTATTACAGTATTATTGGAGAAACGTCATTATTGTTATTCCACGCTTTCAACACAATTTTAAAACCACAATAAGTCCTATAATAAAATAATATCACATTAAATCAGTACTTACAATACGAAGTCTTTGGATTACACAATTAATAGTATAAAATTAACACTCAAGACTATGTGCTACATACACAATTATAAAATAACAGAAATTACAACTAAAATATACATTTAAATGCTGACATGGTGTCCTCTCAGTATTAATTATTGTTAATAATAAAGGCTAATTAAATTCTATACCATTATTCTACGTTATTCAAGTAGTTACATCTCCAGTCTTGTGTGCTTGTTGTTTTAAATAAATGGCGTACATTTGTCGCGCCTGGTTTAATACCCTGTTCACATTGTGTTTCCGAACCATCTTATCAAAATGCATCGCTAGCTCATTGTAATCCATACGATTCCTCATTATATAATCTCGGTGTTGCAATAATACTGTTAAACATAAATACATTAGAAACGGGTTACCCCCACCGAACAAAGCTGGTGAGGGAAGACATCCAATGGTGGTCCGGGCCGAGCTGTCCCCACTGACAGCAGTAACGCTCGCATTCTTCTGTACAGGAGGCTTAAGAACTTCATATTTCTTTTGAAAATTATTAATCGTAGACGCTACGCTGTGTAAATTAGTTTGCTTAACGTTCAATAACGATTCACAATTTTTCTTAGCATTCTCTAATTCCTGAGACATGTTGGAGAAAAACTTGTGAGATTTAGTATTATTTGTATTCTCTATCTTAGTTTTAACTGTACTTGTGTTTATCGAATCTACGGGCTCTCTATCAGAGGAGTCTGATTCGCTAGAATGCGCATTGGAATGTTCGTTGGAATGTTTGTTGTCTCTACACAAGTCTCGGGGTTCTAAGGAGTTATTCTTTCTTAGCAATCTAATAGGTGTAATGGATTTCTTTCCGGAATGTTCTTCGAATATCTCTCCGGTGTCGCCATCAAAATCTAGCTCCGCTTGTTCATCGGGGGTTTGAGGACAACTAGCTGTCGTTCGAGTAGTCGGAGTATTCCTGTGCAACGGATTCTCCCAAAGATAAATGTCCTCTGCACTTCTCGCATTCGATTTTATTGTTTCAAATAACGGTGACTTTTTTAAAGTCTCAGCTGCTCCCACTTCTGATTGTACCTCCAAAGTTTCACACTCTTGCTTGACATCAGCGCTAACGTTCGTTGGTTTCTCTTCGGTGCTTGTAGATTCTGACGGTGAGTCATAAATCATGCTACATCGATTAATATATGACGGGCCAAATACCTGACGATCTAAGTGTTCTAATTCAAGTCTCAATTCTCGTGTCATTGACGTTGTCATGGGATAATATTCCTGGGAATCATCGGGGCTGCTGCCATCGTTAGTATCGGAATATGCAGATTTTAGTTTAAAACTCCTTTTACTACTTAAATTTTGGGAAGATAAATCGTTTTCCTCGAATGATGTTTTTGTTAATGTGATTTTTGGGCATTCTTTAGATCGAGTGCGTTCGATAGCCGAATGTGTTCGTTGTAGTTTTTCTTGTTTTACTGGCCCCTGCTTGCTGCCTGTTGCAAAGTTGAGAAATTCGTTTAAATTTTTAATCATTTTCACTTTTGGTTTATTTGCGTTGTCTGGTTCGTTAGAGTCATTAAGTTTATCCAGGGAGGAAAAGAATCTATTGTTATGTATCGATATTTTATCTCTTAGCATTCTTATTTGGCTTCCCAGTGGTCTATCCTTTATGTCTACTTGAGAAGTCCCATTAACTAGATTCCCTGTACTAGACCAAGGCACAGTTTCTTCGGTTTGCGGAAGTTTATCATGCTCTGGTACACTTTTCATACTGTTTTTTACACATTTTTTCAATTCTGTATCTGTATGTACTGGAACACTTTCCTTGTTTTTCTCCCCAATATTTTCATTACAATTCTTCAACTGCAACATAGCGTCATCCAGACTTTGAAATTTCTCCACGTGTTTGAGTGAAGTACTATTCAGAGCTTTACGAGCAGCATTTTCATCTAAACTGTGATTAGTTTGCTTGGTAGTAGCTAGTTTTGGTGCTTTTATGTTCGCCAAGCTGAAACTAGAACTTTGTCTCCTGATTGCACACACTTTCGTGTAAGCATTTTCTCGCGGCGTCTTGATCAATGGACTCAGTGGTGGAGGATCCACGACTACTTCTACTGAAGGATCAAATTCTCTTTCTTTCAATAACAACTCTACGTTAGGACTTTTCTGTGGTAACGAAGCCCAAAGTACTTCTAGCATTCTAAGAGCGTCGTCGAAAGCAAATTCCCTTTTCATTTCTAAAAGTAACCATCGATAGCAAAACAAAAGATCATCAGCTTGTTGAGATTTTAGATAATTGTAAAAATCTGGATCGTAAACTTGTAGTGATTCTGTTAAATGCGAAAATTTTAGCGTCATTGCTTCTCCGTCTAGCAAGAAATTAGGGTATAACCGAGTCATGAGGGCGCACAGACAAATATAAGCGTGGGCTTCATCGCCCATTGTCACCAAAAGAGGCGATGCGAGATCAGACATACCTTGACAATAGCTTACTGTTGGATGGTATAATGCATACCTGTAATCAACAATTTGTATCTATCATAGATCCATTCAAAAAGTATTTGATACAGTTAAGAGCAACAATACTTACGTCGTCAATATATTGAATAGAGATGCAATATTCTGGTTGTCATCACTACCGGCATAAAATGTATGATGTCTATCAGTTCGAAGTACATCTTTCCGGACCATGCTTGTAACATAAGCCAAATCAGCATTGACCTAGAAATTTAACAATTGTCCTAAAATGTGTTAAGTTGCAAATAAATTTAACTTCTTGTTAAAAACGTTTCATACTTTGCCTTTTTGTATGCACTCTTTCCAGCAAGCTCTCAAAGTATAATACTCATTAGCTTTCTTTTTGATGTAATCCATTCTTTCTTTTCCAGTCATTCCATCTGGATAGACATTCAAAATGTGTTTCCAAACGACTTTTCTAAAACAGAAATGTAAATTATAATTTCGTTAACTAAATTCTAATAATAATTTCATCATATTTGTGGAAAAAATGATCAGACCGCATGTGTTTTCTAAAACCATATTGTTGTGGTCAAACCAAAATCTGCTATGTGCAAAAATTATATTTTTTTTAGTTATTGAGTAAAAATGTTTTCCTGTAAAATTTTATATGAAGGCGAATTCTAAGTACTATAACAAATTAAAGCCATAGATATTGTACATGGTTCATAGGCACATAACAGTTTTTTATATGGTAGATAGGGCAATGAATTATACGTAAGGGGTTAAAAAGTAAAAATCTCAGAAAGTGCACATAGCAGATTTTGGTTTGACAACGACGATATTCATCATTTATAATCATTACCTTAAACTAGGTTCAATGCCACCACAGTAGATAACTTCTCTTAGTTTCGCCGTGTTTGTTATTTGTCCAACCGCATCCAAGAATGCTCTGAACTCTATGTCATTGAGGGGTGGACGTGGTGGTGTGTTGGGATCATCGTACAAGTTGAGAGCTTTAGACACCATATTGAATGTCTTCTCAACCTGCACAATTCACAATAACATAATGAATAGGGTTGACCTTGCACTGTATGACATTATAGATGCTGTCCTAAACAAACAAGTTTTCAAAACATGTTAAGGAACAGGGGTCAATCAAGGTCTTTGATTTTCCTATTATTACTTTGGTTGCATTATACATTTATTTATCAAACACTAGTACTAATGGAATATTTTTTGTGAACTAGTTGATTTAAAAAATAAAGGCATCACTGACTAAAAAGGAATAAAGGATCTACAACTTTGCCAGTTCTACGATACTATAGTCATGGGCAAGTAACTTGGAAAGACGTAGAAGAGACATTAGATCTGCAGAAGTTGTTTTGCTCTGATTTTTGTTCTGTGCATCTAACTGTCTCTTTCAGATTCTTGCCAAGTACCTTGCCCATGACTCAACAACATTCTTAAAACACTCTTACCTGGTTCATAATTAACTCCTGGAAGCCACTTTGTGTTTCAGATTTTTCAGCCTGTTGTGTAGCATACACTGTCGGCTGTTCCTTGGGGCTTTGATTCACTACTGGCATGGAAGGCATGGGGGCCATTGTTGGAGGTTCCCAGTCTTCTGATGCCTCTGCAAATGGTTTCATGTCCACTTTCAGTTGGACACATGGCTCAGAATGCTGGGATACAGCTATATTATGCGCCCTGCAAGAAACAAACAAGACAAGTATTTATTACTAGCTGCCCGCCCTCGCTTCGCTTTGGGGAAAAAAATCTCCTATTTGTCTTAGCGTTATGTTATATAGCCTATAGCCTTCCTCGATAAATGAGCTATCTAACACTGAAAGAATTTTTCAAATCAAACCAGTAGTTCCTGAGATTAGCGCATTCAATCAAACAAACTCTTCAGCTTTATAATATTAGTATAGATTGATATTTACTACTATGAAACTTTTATAACATATGGAAGATACAACTTTTTTGGTTTAATTTTTTAAAATATACATACTTAAGAAAAGCAGCATCCAAATCCCAGTCAGAGAGGAGAGGTAGATATACTTCTTGGCCGGTGTCATCGAAGGTTCGATAGGAGAGCGTAAAATCGGACTTAATATCAAATGCTTTCACTAAAATGCTTTGTAAAACTTCCAATGATGTGATTTGGGGATCAACCGAAAATTTTCTCAGTTCAGGTTGAAGTTTACCCTCACATTTCTGGAATTATGGAAAGATTTAGTACCAGAAGTACAGTATATAGTAATAAAGATAACGTGTGCATTCCATAACTTTATAGACAACATGGTAAAGCAATGTAGAATCATAGTATTAATCGTTAATCGCATATCCATGTCAAAATTGTCGAGCTTACAAAAAAAATAATGCTTTATTTAGAATTCGTAAAAAACACAATACAAACCTTGACTTTCACTCTAACAGCTTCTTTGCTATAGCCAAACATGACTGCATATCACAAAAACATACGAATTTTTGTTTAAGTCTGGTAAATTACACGCTATTTATTGAAGTTTATAATGTAAACCATGGGAACTGAAATAATATAAACATTTAAACAATTGATTATAAATCCTCACGGAATTCCTTGATACTACAGTCTAGATTTTGTAGGTACTGAAATATGTAGACTTCAATTTCATTTCATTTTCATCCTAACAAAAAAAGTCTGTAAAGTAGTTCTGTCAGTGAGACTTCACTGAGACTGTCACTACTGTCAGACAGGCCACAGATATACAATACAATGTACTTTGTGCCACAGAGTATGACTTGTAAGCAGTGCAGGGCCTGAACCATGCCTGAACCACAATCTCTTAAAACAATCTTACAACAGTCTTACTTCAAAACACAGTATGTTCTCTTTGAAATTTTGTTATGTCACCTCTAATTTGTTCATTCAATTTTGTCGTATTTCGTATCATGAGGTGACTTTGGACAGCTATCATTATTTTGCTATAATAATACAATAATGCTAGCTGTAAACAGTCACCTCATGATATGAAATACGACGAAATTGAATGAACAAATTAGAGGTGACATAACAAAATTGCAAAGAAAACATACTGTTGCAAGTTTCTTTTGAAGTAAGACTGTTTTTAAAGAGATTGTGGTTCAGGCCTGAAATTTCTGGACTGAAATTACTATTCATTTTCAATTTTATCCAGGGAAGAAGTTATTCCTTCTTTTCACTTATGCTCAAGTTCTGCAATCCCTTCCTAGAGTTTCCTAGTTTGAGATTCTTGTAAAACATTGACAGTTGGTTGAAGAGTATAGATAGGTAATAGATATTACATATCTGTGGTTGGGCCTGGTTGATTGACTTGACATTGACATAATTATTATGACTATAGTTGAATGAAACGAAACGAGAAAATAAACTCAAAACTCTAGCCTACAAGAAAAAGGAAAGTATTGTGGAACTTTTATTTATTTCCGTTCAACGTCATAGACTAATGTTGTAATTTCTATAAATTATGAGTAACCCTACAAATGCCCCCCATGTTGATCGCGAGTTGGATTTATCCAATACTGGACGAGGTGTTTGGCTCGTTAAGGTACCGAAGTACATTGCAAACGTATGGAAGAAAGCTCCAAGTAATATAGAAGTAGGGAAATTAAAGATATCTCGAACACCTGGGCAAAAGGCTCAGGTGCAGCTGTCATTGTCGGAAGCAGTGCTGTGTCTAAATGATCCTGGCGAACAAAGTATACCGAAGGAGCACAGACTTGACGTGTCAAATGTTACGCGGATGTCTTTAGGAGTCTTCTCACACGTAGTGCGTACGTAAAGTTCAGATTTAACCTCTTTATTTATCATGGTTGAGTCATTGTGAGCCCCTAATTTTCTTGCTCATCTCTTTTTTATTTCTATCAAAGATAACCACTATATAGTAGTTTGGGGTCTCCAGATCAATATTTAAACCTTTATCTACACATGTTACACTATATTTACATTTTACAAGAATTAAAAGTACAATTTAATTTTGTTCCAGCTTCAAACACAGATTCTGTTGTCCCAGAATCAGAGAAACTTTATATGGAAGGGAGGATAGTTCAAAAATTGGAATGTAAGCCTTATGAGAATTCTACATATTATAAATTAAAGACTGAATCAATAAGGAAAGCTTTGAAACCACAGAGACAAGTGCAACATTTGGACAAGATTGTGCAGAACTTTAAACCAATTTCGGACCACAAATATAATGTGAGTTTATCATTACATCATGTTATGTATCATTACTTTTCTTTTATTATTTACTTATTGTTTAAAATTGTGAAACGTTTTTTGTTTACTTCTATTAATCTTTTTTTCTACAGAAAGAATATCAAGAAAGAAAGAAAGCAGAGGGTAAGAAGGCTCGTGATGATAAGGATGCTGTCCTCAATGTGTTGTTTGCTGCATTTGAGAAACATCAATATTACAATATTAAAGATTTGCAAATGGTAATTTTTTATTAATTTAAATCTAAACTTTGTCCACAAATATGGTAAGTCAAATTGAGATAGACTGTTTTCAATAACATTTTAAATCACAGAAAGTGGAGTTCCCTCTTTATGCAGTTCTAAGTCATGCGAAAGTTCTGAACTTCTTATAGTACTTAACATCAAAGGTATTGAAAATATTCTCAATATAGGACATACATAGTTTTTAACTCACAATGTTTTCCACATTCTAATATATTCTTTCTATATTTCAGATTACAAAGCAGCCCATAGTATATTTAAAGGAAATTCTTAAGGAAGTGTGCACATACAACCTTAGAAATCCTCATAAAAACATGTGGGAGTTGAAGCCTGAGTACAGGCATTACAAGCAAGAAGCTCCAGTTGAGAGCAAGGAAGAAAAAAACAGTTCTGACAGCGACTAGACTCAGTTGTGTTGATGTTATAGTTCAATAATAATTGTAAGGGACAAAAACATTATAATCAATGATAAAATTAACATTAAAAACATCATAAAACCTTAAGAACACAGTTGATTAAAAAATAGGTTGTCTCCATTTAGTTACCGAATTTAATTAGACTATTAAAATGATCCAGTAAGGCTGAATTACTATAAGACTTTGAACATACTGAATGATGTAAAAATCAAACAGCAATAGATAAATAAACTTGACTTTTTCTAAGTCATTAATGATAATTCTCAAGGTCCCAATTGTTTATGTTATGTTTGTAATATCATCAATATAAAGTGATTGATGAACTTATTTTGTTCAGATAATGTGATATTTTTCAATACAATAAGGTTTGAAACTGCAACTAAATTAAAGAGCTTCAAATTCACAATCAAAAAAATTACAAGCCATAATCTAATATGGATGATAGCAATTAAAAATGTTCCTGTATAATTTTATTATTCAATAAAATATTGTTGACTAAGTTTATACACAGAATGTTGTTGGCATGTCATATGATTCTGTATTCTAAATAAATATTTGTTGTGAATTCAAGAAGTAACTTTTATTCATAAATAAAATCCTTTATATGCCATGCACATACATAATTTATTCAACGTCAAGGTAAATATTTAACATCAATTATAAGAGAAAGATAGTAATCAGTAAACATTGATTAAATGTAACATGCACGTTAAATTCTATATAAGATAACATTTAAAAGATCTATTCTAATTTATTTATTTTTAATAAGATTGTAAATATATTTTCGAATAATTCTACTTAATCACATTTCAAAATTGAGACTCAATAACTGTTATCCATTGGCAAAATCGTTTTCAGTTCATGACGTCGTACTTAGACTTTTCTAGGTAGTGAGCGAGTGAGCAGGATAGAATGGAGCCGATCATGGGTAGTAGCGCCGTTCCCACCGCGATGCCAATCAGTATGTCCATGTTGCTCACCAGATATTCGGCTATCACTTCGAAGCAGCCCTGGAATGGTTAATAACACCCTTAGATCTATCTTCTATACATGGCGACGCGTCGCCACGATAAGTCGGTTTTAACTGTGACTAAAGATCTTTCAAATCAAAAGTAATAATAATAAATAAACTTAAATTATCAATTTTCACAGCTATAACAACGACTGTACGATCGATGCCCAAGGACAAACAGTTTTCTGTCACATAAATGTCTGCAACGGGATTGAACCCGGGACTTCTCGCTTCGCAGGCAGGGTCGCTTCCAAAGTAGGTTATGGGGTCGTAATGTCTTATCGGTACAAGACGAGATTTGATACCTTTTGGTAAACATCGCTGTAGTTGGCCGTGACGCAGTGGTTAGGGTTGATGCAGCAAGACGTAGGAATCACCTTCTGAGGCGACAGGCGTATCCAATCCGTGTAGTTTGCCACACCGCAGCAGCCCAACTGTTAACGGTAACAAATGAAGCTGTCAATTTATTGTAAGAACTGTGAGGGTCTTTATGGATGGGGATAATTTATTTGTTAAATAGTTCGTAGGTAGGTATAGTGTTCAGGAAACTCGTGGGAGTCCACCGATCACAGACATAGTAGAACATAAAGATTTAAGGTAATGGCTGAAGGCCTTAGAAGGAAGAAGGCTTATGAGACTTGCTACTTGACATCAAGCACTAAAAGTATAAATTAATATAATCGTTTTAAAAGTACCAACTTAATATAAAAAGCAGACGAGGTTGGACCCGTTGTTGAATCTTCGAAACAAAAACTATGAAGGAGCTAACTAGTAGGTAATGTTTGCAAGATCGAGTTCAAGGAAAATACTATTCAAATGTTTTATGCAAAGATCAGTGGTTGACAAGAAAGGAGAATGTTTTGCATAAGTACACAAAAGTATTTGGAAGTCAGCAAACAAAGCGGGAAATATAGTTTTAGAAAGTAAAATATAAAATAGACACTTCAGAAGCGGGTTGTCTGTGTTTGGAATTAATACTGACATAATTTTAAAGGTGTTATTTTTATGTACATAGTAACAGAAAAGTAAAAGGCCAAGAAAATCTGTACTTTCTTTTTTAAGAAGCATTAAGTACAATTGTAAATTACCGTAGATTGAGCGAAATCGAAGTTAGCTTTTTTCGGGTTGTAGTTGACAATCGTTTGAGTCAGCCCATCCTGGAGTCCCTTGGCGAACGTGTCTCGGTAGCAAGCCACCGAAGCTGCCACTCCTACGTCCATCATGAAGATGCAAGTCAGGAAACCACCGTACTAGGAAATAATATAATATAATATGTACGAATAACTTAAATACACTTCTCATCAAAAAAATCGAAACAATTTAGTTTTTACTTTTTCTGTCCTAATTTAACACAAAAGATGATTCATTCCATTTAAAAAATATATTTTACCATAGCTGTATGTTACCTCATACTGCCCAATATTAAACAACATTTAACATTTATTCCCAATCATTTTATTTTTCTGATAATCCGTAGAAAACATAAACTTGCTAAGTGTTTCCATTTTTTTTATGAGAAGTATACATATAATAAGTAGGTACAGTCAGCGGCAAAAGTAGATGATCAAACACGGAATCATAAATTCATCATCGTAATTTGTGTCAAAATAATGTGACGGTAAAGTGTTCCTAAAGTACGTGATTGTTAAGTGTACCAAATATTAGCTAATGCTACAGCCGCCCAATATCGATGATCATTCATATACCCAAAATCGCTAAACGTATTTAGCGTCAGAACTACGTAATGTAAAATTGTTTCAAAAGTAGATGATTGCACAAGGTATCAAAATTGCTGATAATTCTGGTGCCGGATGTCAAAGAAAATCATAATTCGAATCAATATAAATTTTCTTGATTCTGTCCCTGTCAAATGGTTTCGAACCTTATTGCAACGGCAAAGAATTCAATTCCATAGTATGTATTACAACTTCCTTGAGTCGAAATTTGTCTAAGCATCCGTTTCCTTGGAAACATACTTGTTGTTATTTCATATGATACTGACAAATAAATGAATTCAATCAAAGCTTGTTTATTAGGGATCTGTACCCAAAGGGTAAAAACGGGCCCCTATTAATAAAATGCCCGTCTGCCAGCGGGCTGTTTCTGAACCCAATAGCTAGACAACTGAAATTTTCACACATTATGTATTTCTGTTGCCGCTATACAAAAAATACTAAAAACAGAATAAA
>DWKA01001327.1:0-12712 GCA_018249155.1 Panoquina ocola ocola | reverse complement strand
CGCATCATCGTACGAGCGATGGCAATAGGACAGCGCCATAGTGCAACGTCGTGCGTCACTATGAAATCGCATCGCAGCATCGTACGAGCGATGGCGATAGGACAGCGCCTTAGATTTATCATTTGATGATAGTCTAGAATCTAGATCTAGAATGTATGATACGTACTAAGACTTTAACTGGTTTATTGGCGAAGAATGATTTTAGTGAATTTTATGTATACGCTATTAAATTCCAGAAATATTTTTTATTATTTTAACAGTATTTGTAATATTTTGTATACCTACAATAATAATTACATTTAACTATGCGAACCGGCATGTATCTATGTACGTACACTAGTCTTCCTAAGGGACCTAAGGTATTTATATTATATGTATGGATCTCTAACAACCGAGTAATTAGCATTATAGTTAGTGGTTATAGTGCATAGTGTTGTATTTAATATTTCCGGGCGGAACAGAGATTGCCGCTGTCAGCAGTGGCTGTGCATGTCACACACACATCCACGATCGCATTCCGAACGATTTGTAGATGTACATATACATATATCACTGATATATCTACATGTACTAACATAGAGATAAGTGGTAAAAAAAGAAAAGGAGGACAAAATATTACAATAAAAAATATTACAAAAAGTTTTCCGAAACAAAAAAAACTCAAAAATCTCGTCATCAGAGTGGTTCGAAATTTAAAACAATTTGAACAAGAGTATAAAAGCTTTTTGTGTAGCCGGATAACCATGTCAACTTTTTATATTTACAAGAGCTATCCGATTTCCTGTGCCTTTATGAAATCCAAATAAAAAAACATATCTTTGGGGTACACCTCAAACTCTTTAATTTCCAATCAATATCTTAGATAGAAAACGATACTCAGGTGGTTTTTTGCTATGCCCCTTCCTTAGAGCGATAGAAATTACAATCTTCATCCAAATATTTATGGTTTTATCAGTGAATTAAATTAACTTAATTCTCACATACCTATCTACCCGATGGATTGCCTGAGGCGTACAACCAACGAGGTTTGTTAGCGGCGGCTATCTTTAGCGTCATCGAGTTAACGTGATGCTGGTGTCGGTAATCGGGTGCACTCGAGGCGAGAAGCACCACGAAATTGACGTGACGGCAATTTATCAATAACGACAGTGTTGGGGTTCCGGCCCGCGACGACAGTCACGCCAGTTTTCGACCATCAACTAGGGACGCGTCCGCTCACGCTGTCACACGATGATAACGGCCAAACTTTTGCTTGCTCATAAACATAATTATTATCCTAATTTGCAATTGCATTTTTAACGGTATAATTTTGTTAGCTGGTATAATAGTTCAATTAGATATTAGGCAGTAAGTAGGTGATATGGATATAGATACGTAAAACGTAAGAAAAGGTGATGATCGTTAGATAGTATTAGTAATTCTCCTGAGTATGTCTATAATATTTCCCAAGTTGTATAAAAAAAATATTGGTATAGTCCTGGGTACGTAACTTGTTAAGATTCTGAAATAGACATTTAGATGCGCAGAACAAAAAGCAGAGCAAAATGACTTTTACATGTGCTTAATTTCTCTTTCAGACTCTTGCCAAATTACTTGTCGATAAGAACGCATTCTCTAGTATAGATAAGGCCTGTAATCCAGCAGTAGGTCTCTTACATGCTGTGTCTAAGAGAGGAGAGCAAAATGTATGTTGTAAACACAACAACGTGACCACAACAATACGCCGCTGGCCTCGAAATTTTAATTCACATCCGCGCTCCTTCGAACTCTTTTCTTTACAGCTTTAATCGAAGGAACCCACTATTCCGATGTAATAAATTGAATCTTCCGTCGCACAGACGTCGCTGTTATTCTTGTGTCCCATGACTGGCTTTGTTTTCCAATTACGCCCTATCGTGTCGTCCCATATACTGGTAATTTTCAGATATGAACGTAGGTCCCTATTACCCGACTTAACGTAGTGCGTAGGAGCTGGTACTGGCAATTTCTTGAACTACATAATGCCAATGGTACTGACTGTATGTAAGTATATATTCGCATAAAGGTTTTTATATGAATTCTGAAATGAATGAAAAGACGACTCTTTGAGATATACCTAAGTATATTATATGTACCCTGCTTAAGATCCAGGCAGAGACAAATTAGATTTCTTTTTGCCCCTTAAACGCATAGTAATTTATTAATTTATGGAGGCTTCTGCCCCCAACTATTACAGCCTGGCACAACTAAGAAAAACATTAATTCAGTTTATACTTATGAACCTACAGCCTACTACAACCAAGACGATCAATTCACAAAATACAAGATTTAATACTTACCTACTCTGAACTAAACGGAAACTCCCATATTTCACTAATACTCGTAGTGATAACTTATTGAAACAATGAATCGTTATTATGTTTCCGAAACGGCATTCTGAACCTGCATAAGAGTTTTGTGGTCGATCTAAAAACTCAAGCCACCATTATATTGATTATTCTTGATACTCTAATGAAATAGGTATTTTGTTGGTTGGCTTATGTGCATTATATAAGTTTTCCTGGTGTTTTAAGTTTATACTTTTTGCTTTCATTATTCCGCAAAGGTTTTAAAGTCATAGTCGATTTTTTTAAATGTCTCTACATTCTCTCAAAAAAATCTCTATTTTTTTTTATTATACATAATACAAACTATTTTATTTATTTATACTTTGTTGCTACTTGATACCGTAAACTTGTGGAACATATAAAACAAATGAAATCAGATTTGATTAACACTTTATCCTCTAAATTGTTTATTTAAAGCAGTCTTACAAGGAAGCAGTTAAAAGTTATCTAGCAATAACCTAGCATTTTAATAATAATAATATTTATATTAATGTAAAACATAAGTTTCCTGCGACTCGTTTCGCAGTAATAAAACATGTTTTGTGTTTGTTTACAGTTGGCTGCGTATCTTGCTCGAAAATTAGCTACATAGTTTTAAATCCTGCGACTTAACTTGTCATACTTATAAACCTCAGAAGAGGTTGAAAATATTATGTTATTACAATTTTGCTCTTTTTTACACGTATTTAAACAATACAGGCATTACAGTTAGCATTACATGTACTTAAATACAAGACACGTGAAAGATTAGAAGGATATAATTATAAACATAGGAGTGCAGTTTACAAGGCAACAATTAGCTACTTACTCAAAACTGGACTTACGAGTGCATAATTTGGCCAGCGGGAGTTTGGGGCGAAGCGGGTTCCGAAGTAATCTTGCAAACTTCGCGAAGGCTTTCTCATGCCTTGAAAAACAACCAGTACACAATGATACCGGACACAAAGTTGCTTATAAGAGCTTATAACGTTATAAGCACAGCTAACTACAATATAATTATACTATGTATAGATATAACGCGTATGTTTTCGGTGAACGTGCGTCGCGCGATCCCAATCGAATACTTGTGCTGCAGGGCATGACGGTGTAGATGCTGACAAAATAATAGCGCCGGATTACGTCCTGCTGACCACTCAACAAACTACATCATCCGACGAAATTGACAGCACTCGCTATGATTCACGACGGTGACATACCTACTGCTAAAGATACATCAACAAATTAAAGCCTAGATAAGGTTTTGGGACTCTCCGGGACAGCTTGTGGTATAAAAAGTTTTGCCATAAATTAATGCCGTAAGTGTTCATTATTTCTATTTTAGGTGAAATGGGAAAATACATTTTCAATACATTTTCTAAAATTACGTGTTATAATTATTTTCTTCAGCTTTGTTTACATTTTTCTGCATAAAAACTGCGAGAAACAACGATGTAGAGTCATTTCCTAATCACCGGTAAATAGCCTCTTAACAAAACTAAGTAACACGTTACATGCATCGTTATAGTAAGTACAAAGTAGGAAATTTCCAATATCCCAGGGCAAGTGAGTATGCGTTGCTGTACAGCATGCAGTAATAAAGTACATGCTAGTAAGGAAACTTGACGCGGTTGCCGGCGGCGTATTATTTGCGGGCAATCACACACTTCCGTTCACACACACTATACACAATTAGGTACTGCTCTGACTCAACGACACGCACATTTTTGTTCTTTGCTTTTTCCAAGTTAATTTATTGGATGGACCTTTAACGTGGCTTTCATAATTTAATTGCCCATACATCAACGTTTTCATATAAATACGAGTAATATACGAAATATGTAAACTGGTATATCTTAGGAGTGTAATGAACAACTGATTACATAATAGGATAATTGCAGAGATTTGCGAATCTAACACTTATATTAATTATATATAAACATCACTACATAATATAAAACTAAAGTCGCTTTCTCTGTCCCTTGTAGTCTGTAGGTACGCATAAAAACTACGCAACGGATTTCGATGCGGGTTTTTTTAGATAGAGCAATTGAAGACGAAGGTTTGTGTATAATTTATAATACCTACTGTTAAATGAATTAGTAGACCTGATTTTTTTTCGCGATGCGGAGCGAGGGGGGGCAGCTAGTTATAAAATAAGAAAATGTTTCTCTAAATCACTACGCGACTCTACTTTTTGGCTGACGCCTTTTACTCGTACAAAGCTAATAAAAAGGAAAGTTTTCACCAAATTTCGTATGTACCTATATATATATAATATTTGTTTTTGAACAATTAAATTTAATCTTAATTGTATTATACATACCCACATTTATAATCGCTTGCTTCAGTGAAGGAATGAAGGAAAATATCGCGAGAAAACCTGAAAATTCTCATTATTATTCTCAAAGGTGATAGGTAGGTAAGTAGGTACTTGTCGAGTGTGTCATTTTGAAATCTACAGTTGGCCAGCGTGATTAACATTGAAATGTGGTTAACTACGAAAGCATACTTGACCCCAGCAGGGGACAGTTGCTGGCATTGATGAACTATCGACCATCTGCAACGGCGTTCGCAGACGTTTATCTTAGTCACGATCGAACATGAACAACACAAAGCTGTGGGCTATGAACATTACCAAAAAGTCACATCCATTTTATTTGCAACCAGAAAATATAGGTGTACCAAACATAATATAGTGCGTGCGTGGCTAGTGTAAGTATACGGGCGGACGTGCTGACAGCAATCTTCTCATTGCGAATGACCCTAACGCGCCGGACTAAGACGCTACGCGCCCAGAACAAATCGTAAACTTAAATTGTTATTTAAGGTCAATGTTAATCCAGATATTATTGATTGACCGCCCCGCCGTCATATAACCTACTCAATAACAACTGTACCGTTGCCTTGTCCTGTCTAAATATCATGCAACCAAACTAAACTACTTTTGTGCCCCACTAGGCGTGTCCGCATTTCCCGCGGCAAACGTCTGAGGCTGAGGCGGAGGCCTGTGAAGCGGCATGTGTGTTTTCCTCTGCCGATTCACGTCTCGACTGGCCGAACATTTGCTTCGCGCGGCAGCCTCAAACGTTTGCCGCGCGCAATGTGGACGCACCTATTGACTAGTTTTTGCTCAAACACTTGATCTTTCTAAATTCTAAAGTCACCTTAAGTGAAATATTTTTGAAATATTATCCTGTTCAATATACCTAATAATGGCTTGTTTATCGGTACATTACCGATAATGGATATGATATTTAGGGGGTTGAACTCGCCCTGGCTATGCGGCATAGCCGATCCCCATTTAAAACACATAATTTTTCTTGGTATCAGAGTACTGAATAAGGTAATTTTATATGTTCCACAGAATATGATGAACATTGCTAGATGCTCAAACCATTTCTGTCGGCTGTAATGTAGATGGACGTTTTTTTCTAGTGCCTGAATACCGGTAATAGCAACAAAAGTGTATTCAGGCGTTTAAACCCAGCGATAGGACAGATTTGATATCGGTATCTCGCCTAGAACAGGCACAAAATCCACACACACACCACACAATAAGGACGTGACTGACGTCAGTGACTCACGTCAGATAGTATGAAACTCGCCGTATCTGCGCTTTATCTTCGCCGCGCCTTGTGTGGGCGTCCTCCCAAAGGCCACTACTTAAGGCTCATTTTTTTAAGTCGTTATATTTGCCGCAGAAACAAGCCGTCAGTATGGGTGGATGGACAACACGGATAGTTCAGTCCCGATCACTGTTGGTATTCAAAGGAAAATTATGTGCCGTGTACATAATATTTGTTTATACGGCGTAATAATTATGGCACCGAGTGTTCGTGCCTTCAGTGTTTACTTACGTGATAAATACGTCCATGGCGGACGAAGGTCGCTCCAGGAAATCCAGACGAATGATTCCTATCGTTGTAAAAATGCTTCAGTTAGAGAAATAATCAGTGGGTATAGAATAATATTACTCCTGTAGTATTGCAACAAATGCGAACGCATAGGATCAATAACACCAATTGAGCATGCTGACTAGGGTCTGATGAAATATAAAGAAAAACTAAAAGCTGGTAAACGACTGCATAGCCTAATTGGTATTGATCCTGAATGGGCTTGTTTTAGTAAGTCCAAGATGGCAATTTTGGATATTTTACTCGAACGCGTCAGTAAATAATATTTACTCATATCATGAGTACATACCTACTTATCTACGTAACCCACGTATCTCTGATAATGAAAATGTATTTTTCTGCCAATTTGATCACGGGTGAAATGTTTTATTTGTGTTGTCTAGCTTACGCGTGACAAAGGGTATTGCGAGTGTGTAAGCGTTTGTCTAAAATAAAAAATAAATCTAAAAGTACTTAATGAGACAAATGAAACAAAAAATAATTTGATTTTAATTTAATATTAAAACATGAGTTACAACAAATGGCATCTTAAAACAAAGTCCTAAATATAAATAGTAAAGCTGCTCAATTTTTTTAAATCATCAACAGATTCATCAAAAAATATTTTTAACTTTCTTTTACCTGAATCTGTATTCCACATGAATTCAGCATATTAATTGCGGAATTAGATTTATTTAACTAACTATTAATCAATCAACGATTTTAATGAGTGACCTAAAATATATGATCTAGTATTAAACTATTTTGATCTAAAAACTTTACTGACTGAATCTACAGTAGCTGATGCTTAAAGTAGTAATTAAGATTCAGGTAAATGAAATGAATAAGTTATTTTTGAATGCCAATAGCATAAACGCAAAATGTAATTTTGATCCCAAAATTTTCATATTTGACACAAGTTTTGAAAAATAAATATATTCGCCATCTAACATCAGAACCATACAAAAAGCTGGAATCATCTATATCTAACAATATTACATTATTGACTATTGGAATCTATTACGTTCGTTAAGTACATGTGAAGATTAAACATCTATTACAGAGGGAAAAGTTTGGATCGTTTGGAAGTAAGTGAATTATTGTGTAATTACTTGGCTAGCTAAATATACTCAATGTGCATACATTTTGTGCAAGCATACAAAACGAATAATAAATCGAACAGTGAGCATTAAATACTTAAATCTCTTGATTTATTATACCTTTACAACATTCAACAATATTATCTATGAATTGTCTAATACCGGCTCTGCGCGACTCAGTAGACGAGTCCCGGAGACTTCTCGAGTGTATAATTAATTCATTTATTTAAATAATTGTAATCGTAGAGTATAAAGAAACTTCAAACACGGCATTTCGGTGGACCTTTGTACTAGATTTTGGGATCAACATTCTTAATCTATGTAGCTCCAATCCTTCGCCAATCGTCATAAATAGCATTACACTTGTAAAAGCATAATAGCAAAAAAGAAGGGAAAAACTAAGTGTTAAATAAAGGGTTCATACGAAACTCATAGTGATTAAGAAATAGTCAAAAAACCTAACAGTATTGTACAAATAAATTATAAACAAAAACAATTTGTTCTCTGTGATCACAACATCCAAGTGTATCGCCACAGGACTCCCGTACAGGAACCAATATATTATCATTTATATTTTAAATAAAACAATCAACCTCTTACAACGTAGTATGTACACCTTACACGAGCTAAACACATAAAAATATAGAGAGATTTTAGTACATGATATAAGGCATGATCGCAGTGCATTTTTAATCTACCCATTGTAGTTGTGTTTCAATGACCAGACAAAGTAACTAACCATATCGGAAGTAATTACAACTAACGCAATAATTAATTATTAATATTATATTAACAACCCCCAAACAACTTACAACTTGACCAACCTAACCATTATTAAATCTTTTCAACACTCAACATCAGTTCGCACCAGTGGTCGTTAAATATTAATTGATTATCCTACATTTTTATTGTTATAATATAACAATATTTAACCTATATAAAAATATAACTATAACTTAAACGATACCTCGCTGTCCTACAACCAGCATAAGTACGAAAAATGTAAAAAATTACTTTTACTTGAGATTACTTTAATATTATGACAAAATAGATTGAAGGTTTTGACCTTAACTTATTTAATAAATTAAAAATGGTCACTAGAGTATGAGCGAAAGCAACATATAATAAGTTATCGATACAAAACGTAAATAATAAAGTACGTAATTAACTTTATACAAAAATATTAAATTTATAAAGAGCTATGATATTAAAAATATATACAAAATCTGCGCGAGATTCAGTTGTATCGACCGCGATCGACGGTAGAGCGATCCGCGTTGCCTTCGGGCCGGCTGCTTATTGTCCTGTACTAACAAACAAGTCCTAAGGAATGTATGCATTCAAAATTCATCTTTATCTTACTGTAAATTCGCAATAAATTGCTGTACTAGCTCAATTGTAAATGTAATGTCACTATACTAAATTCAACTGTAAACTTTCATGTCATGAAAGTTAAGGCTTGGTGATACCCTTACTTTGTGGAACCGCTCACTCAGTTTATTATGGTTTTAGGAAGACAAATTATGGGGAAGTGAACCGTAAAAATCTTTAAAGCCAGCAGCCATAGAAATGGTTGATTGACTGACGATTGAGTCAAGTTTTAGGCAGGTTACAAAGTAGTTCTGGTCTATAAAACATTATATAGTTTAATAATATTGATAGTGGAGAATTTATAATTGATCATTGTTTAGTGTTTTTGCGAATCTGCGTTTTCAGAGAGGCTATCACTGACAGTAATTAGAATGAGAATTTACACTGATTTATAATCCTTTCAATACAGATCCCTCTAAGGCAAATTTAACACGATTATTATGCGGAATAAACAAATTTTAATACTAATTAAACTGGTTACAACCTTATTTATGGTTACAAAGTTTCAATTCGCATAGATAGAGAGTACTCTCAGTAGTGTTTAGGATACTCATAAGATATGGATAGATTATTGAAAACAACCATATATAGTTCAACGCAATAGACACAAGTTCTTTTTATGTAGACAATCACATCAAATGGAAACTTTGCAACTTTATGTACTTATAATGAATTCACAATAACATAGTCACGAATTTGATTGTATCTAGTGATAAATATACCAAATAACTCAATGCTAAAATCCATAATTAGACGAACTAGTTTGACCAATCAATGCAATAATTTAACATAGCCATCGCTATTGTTGTAGATATTTTGAAAAAAAGAAGTTGTTATTTTCGTAATAATGATATGTTCATTACTATATTGCATTGTATCAAATACAACTTTCTACACTTAAATTTAACTGAGAATAAATAATAGATAATTTTCCTTGTGGATGTCACAAAAATACTGGTTTATTTAAAACACCAAAAGCATGCGTCGATATTGAAATATCAATGCTTACACTATACATATAACACGTTCGTCAAAAGAGTTCGCTAATTACGTATCTGACTGTAAACTGTATTGGCATGTCTCCTATCAGAAAATGAGAGTGTCCATGATCTTGGAGGCACGTGATCCAGGCGGGCGCGGTAACTATTACAATGACATTATTTATCAAATAAAATTCGCTAATCACGGATCCGGCTGTACACAAGCATGATACTATCAGCTAGTGTCAGAGACGATGTCGGCTTCTCTCCTCCCCTCATACCAAGGAGGCACTTACCTCTATAAAACTAGTACTTTGGACAGGCTTTACCATACAAAATAACAGATTCTTTTTGAGCCATATAAGACTCCGCCATCGTATATGAAGGAACTAAATTTGACGTTAAAAACGGTCTGACTTTCGACTGTAAATTCGAACAAAATTTGCTTACAACCAGCGCCACGACGTCAGCATCAAATAGGCACAAGTTTGCGAGCCAGTCCGCTACTAGTGAGTACTAGTATCACAGATCACCCCCAATAGCTACCACATACTGAACATTTTGTTCCGTTTCGAATTCACCAAAGTTGGCGGAACGCGCGGGTTGCGGAGGGACGTCACCCGTTTGGAAACATGTACGTCGTCAAGGGTCGAATGTCAGGTTGACACTAATTTGTTGATTTTCTATACGTTTCTATACATGCCAACGCATATATTATGTGCGGTGAAAACATGTCGCCTTCAATGCGGAATCTATTGGGGGTGATCTGTGACTAGTATTACAGAGGTGAGTGCAGGGTGTCAGCGCGCCTGCAGGCACGTGACGCACGCCCTCGCGGGTCAGGAGGCGCGCGGGCGCGGGCGACGCGCAGCGCGGGGTGCGGGGGGCGCGGGGGGCACCGCCCGAGCCAGCAGGTAGGACGCGTCGAGCGGCGCGCGGTTCCCCCCCCGCGCGAGCAGCCGCCGCGCGATCTTGTTCACGCGGTCTTTTTGTTGCTCGCGACGGGCCGACTCTGATAGGTTCTGCGTAAATTTAACAGAAAATTATGAATCTGTATTCTCCTTAAATTAACTTGGAAGTTCGTGTACTGAATAATAATTAAAATTTGATCATGATAAAGTATGGAGAAATTTATTTAAGGTCAAAAAGAATCCAAAGAACAGGAATACATGAAGTGTTGAAGATCGGCAGATAGCTATCCTTAACAAACATCAGATTTCGTCAATGCAATGTTCTTAAAAATTGCGCTCCAGACCAAAGGTGTCCTATAAATAATGACATATAATTTAAGAGATAAATTACCTTGGAACTGGTGGCAACGGCAGCGGTGATGGGTTTCTTCTTGGTTTCCGGAGTACTCTTGGGTGTTTTGTCGGGCGGCGCAAAGTTCTTAGCAGCTCTACCTTTCAGATACTCTGGTAGCACTTCGTGCGGCTGTAAAGTTATTTTATAAATATGTAATATTATATTAAAAATCAAAAATATTTTAGACATTTTCAATTTAAAATAGCAATACAAGTGAACATTATGAATGAAAACTTCATAATTTTGATAAAAAAACGTACGTCCCATTATTCTAAATTTAATTTCATTTGAATTAATAATATACGTGTGTTAAAAAATGAAATGTTCTCATTTAAATGAGTTACATTTTCCCTCACATAACAATACTCGTAACCCTCAGCTTACATGTGACAACTCCTAAACCCGACACAAAACAAACAAATAAACAAAAACCACGTGCGCGATACATACAGCGTACGTGCGCGTGATCTTGAGCCGCTGCGGGAAGTGGTGGAACGCGTACGGCTTGGTGCAGATCGGGTACTTGGGGCGCGACACGCGCGTGAAGAGGCGCGCCGTGCGGTCGACACGTAACTCGCAGATGTACACGTGTTGCTCCATCGCGCCTACTGGACGACCCTGCGAGCATTACAATAGTCATCGACCAGTTAATTTTAATTTTATACTTGTTATTTATACGCTGGTCCTACCGGCAAAGTATGTTGGGGAGTTTCATGTAATAATATTTAATTAAGAACTTGATTTGTACCCGTACTTGTACAAATCATTCATTCATTGAAATCAATCTGAAAGAGACAGTTAGATGCGGAGAACAAAAAGCAGAGCGAGAGAAACGACTTCTGCGCATGTAACGTCTTTCCAAGTTACTTGCCCATGACTATACATTCGTTTAATTAAAATAAAATGTGAAGCGTCACAGGATGCTTGGTGAACGTGGAAAATTTAATGTATTTCGCTTCTTTAGTTCAGTGTGCCCAGTATGAATTTTTCCAACTACTCATTACTCAATCGGCGTAAAGTATTATTTGTAAGGAAAAAATGAATTTAGCCCTTTAGGCCGCCAGTCTACTCTGGTTCGATTCCATACAATATTTTAATATACGTTACGGCGATCGTACAGTTAAAAATTCGTACTCTAATAAGTATAAGTAGTAATAAGTATTAGTACTGTAATAGGTATTAGCCATTGAAGTGCAAGTGTTGATCCCAAACTAGAAAAACTGATATAAACAATTTCACATACCTTGCAGTAAGTATTGAGGTCCATGACCCAACATTGGGACATAACTAACTCAATAGGAACTGCTTCGTACAGTGGCACTCTCATCACTTCGTTGTGGAAGAATCTGTAAAAATAATAAGATTTTACTTATTATTTAATTCCCGAACTCAATTAAATAAATAAAAAATAAAATTGTGCATCAACTCCAACACGCTACTGGAAGGAAGTTCTACTATAGTCCCTGAACTAACAAACAATAACAACTAACACTCATAATTAACACCATAGGTCCTAAGGTCCACACAATAAGGCGCGGCGAAGATACGGCGCAGATACGGCGGGTTTCATACTATCTGACGTAAGTCACTGACGTCAGTCACGTCTGTATACTAACAGGACTTACAAACTAACTATTCAAAGCACAGATCACCCCCAATAGATACCGCATACTAAACATTTTGTTCCGTTTAGAATTCGCCAAAGTTGGCGGAACGCG
>DWKA01001326.1:0-12720 GCA_018249155.1 Panoquina ocola ocola | reverse complement strand
CCCCCAAGGGGATAAAATAGGGGATGAAAGTTAATACTCTTAACGCGAGCGAAGCCGCGAGCAAAAGCTAGTTCTTGTTATATAATTATTGTAATTACACCTTACCTTCAAAGGTACCACCATATATTGACTCCCCGCCAGTTCCATTAGCATTAGTGAAGTCTCCACCTTGTATCATGAAGTCCTTAACCACCCGATGGAACACCATGCCCTAGAATTTGATATAAGGTGACATGAGAAAGTCTGTGTTATTGATATTCCCATACACTATTTTTCACAAATGTAGGTGATAAGCCATATTGTTAGAAACAAACTAATGAGTGAGACAATTCAAGGTCTAAAAGCACTGTGTTTAGGGCAGTTATTGTTTGTCTGATTCAGTAACAAATAAGAGTTGAATTATAAATAAAATATACCCTCCTATCGAGGGGTCTCGATTGAAATCCCGGCTCGTATGCAATAAAAGGATTCAGTCTGTGTGTGATTTTCATATCCAAAAATTTATATTTACACTACAAATTAGGCGCTCTAACCTTATATGTCAAGGGTTTGCCAGTAACTTTGCCAGTCCCCTTTTCACCCGTACAGAGCGCCCGGAAGTTCTCCGCGGTCTTCGGGGCCACATCGTTGTACAACTCGAATACAATTCTCCCCGAAGGTAGGCCTCCTATCGAAATGTCCATGAAAACACGATCCCTCGCGGGCTTATCATCACCGTCCACCGTCATCGTCTAAAATTCTTCGCACTGAACTTATACAATATAATTAATATGCACGAAAATTAACTGCAACCCCTAGCAACAGTAGCAAGCAACTAACATCCAATGGCATGGCACATTTTTCACCAGCAAGTGCAGTTGATCACAACTTCCACTGAAATTGGTTAGAATGTTAAACCAAGTGACAGATGTGTAAAGCTAAAATATTATTTAACCAACATAGAAAATAGAAATCACAAAACTGAACGCAAGTCGCAAATCCAAAAATAATTTTCGGCTTTTTGATTTTGAGATTTTTGAGCACCTGCACAGATGACACAAATCTACAGACTAGACTCATTGTAACTCATCATAGCATAGATCTGACAGATGAGATTTATTTTGAGTTTGACCGAAGTCCAAAGCAGTTAAAATTAATCTGGTAATCGAGTTTGGAACAACCTTCAGTGAATTATTAAGAGACAAGAGTAAAAAATATTTCGACGAAGTTTAATCCAGATTTTACGATTTCTTTAGTATATTTTTAAACTTCTATTACATACTAATATATGAGCAATAATTGCAACATTTTTGATTTTTAGAACACCGTTTTAAATCTACTTATTTTCTACGAATATATCCTATATAATATTTTAGTTGATTTGTATGTTATGTTGACGTGGAATAAAAATTATTACTTGAATGAAAAATTCATAACATGAAAATTATATTCTTTGTATTCCAGTTAAGTATAGCGCAGAAGAGTGTCGAAATGTCCACGTTATTTCGTTACCTGGTCTGTGATGAGGACTGAGAAGTTAACGCAACGCACTAGATATCTCTATTCTCTATCTGTGGACATGACGCGAATTGAATTGAATGAATAGCATTGCTTTGCTTTAAAAAAATCTTTTGTGATACGGAATTTAGACATTTTAGAATACCGGTATTTGTTTTATTACAAATACATACGCCACGTTCGTATAATTATTTGTTTAACATTCACTTAGAAGAACAGATTAATTCGCATTCGGCATTTCATTCTAAAGCAGTTTTCCGAAGTTTTTCAAAATTCCCGAAAAGGACAATATGTTGCGATCCGGGGATGGAAGTCACATAATAAAATTGCGTGGCTTGCCTTTCTCCACTACTGTGGAAGATGTCATAGATTTCCTTGGTGGAGTAAACGTATTAAATGGAAAAGATGGTAAGTTTTTGACATTTTAAACTTAATAGTTTATGACATCTATGAGTGAGACTCGTTGACTAGTCGAAATAGGGAATGAGGACACAGGACAATCTTTATGAGGGTCATAATCTATATACATATAATACTACGTTTCCTAAAATAGAACTAAGCAACTTTCTAACTTATAAACTGTGAGAGTTCAGTGACATCTGGAGTACAGCATATGATACAGTCCAGGGTCCTGGCTAACTCATCAAAATAAATATATTAAATTGATTATAAATCTAAATAATCTTCAAAACTAAGATAGTATTCATAGTCACCCTTGTAAAATTGTCTTAGCTAAATGCACTCAATAGTGCTGTAATAGAATATTATGATTTATTATATTCAGGCGTTCACCTAACTGAAGTGAGACCCGGGAGACCATCAGGAGAGTGCTTTGTGGAGGTGGAAGGACCTTCAGATGTAGAGGAGGCACTTAAAAAGGATAAGGAGAATATGGGGAAAAGATACATAGAAGGTATGTTAAACTTTGCCTAATTCATTAATAGATACTTTTTATTGAAGACTTTTTATTGTTGTTCTAATTATTTTGCTAAGGTATTGCAGATGAAGAAAATATCACTATTAACTAAATTTTTACTTTCCCTTTGATAATGACATGGTTTTAATAATGTTTATGGTATATGAAATTATATACACAATATTATATCTAAATTACTGTTTAAAATTTGAAGTAATGATGAAGTTACAATGAAATTGTTCCAGTGTTTTCTACTGATCGTCAAGACATGGAGTGGGCCCTGAATGCCATGCGTCAGAGTGAGAATGGCTTTGGCAGCCTTCCCAATGTCACAGATGACATGGGTGTCGTCAAGCTCCGAGGTTTGCCATTTGGCTGCTCCAAGGAGGAGATTGTACAGTTCTTCAATGGTAAGTCCTATATAATTACAATATAATTTGTGTGTTGTTCTTAATTGTTAATGTAAATGAATAGATCTTGAGAAAATGATACATCTTGGGGATGTATAGGCAGGTTTAGTCGGGCTGTGGTGGTAGAGATATTATAGAATAAAAAAATGAAAAAAAAATTTAATACCTTTTTTATACATTTATTTTTCTTAATATTAAAATTTACTTTATACAAAATGTGATTGAACTTTATTGTATTGGCACCTTATCCTTGTATCAGAGTGGCTGCTAGTCTACACTTAGCACAGTTTAGTTGCATTTAGTTTGACACAACCAACATATATGCAAAGCCACCATATTTTAGTACTTACTAACTAGTATAAATATTATATAGTTTGGGTAAACTGAGCCATAAACATTATCTAAAACCATAAACAAGGATAAATGTGTCAATAAAATTAGTTAAAATTATCTATGCCTTATACATACACCACCACAGCCCAAACCGAAGAGTTGTAATGAATATAACATGATGTTTTTGATTATGGACGGGGCAGGGCTGACGGTGGCCCCGGAGGGGGTGCATTTACTGTCGGACCACACGGGGCGGGCCTCGGGCGAGGCGTTTGTACACTTCGTTGACAAGCAGAGCGCGCAAGATGCGCTCGGCAGGGACAGGGAGAAAATAGGACACAGGTGGGGGGCTACCGTTATTACATGTGGCCATGCGCAGTGGTGATTCGGGCAATGGCGTTGGCACTGCGCTCGTTGAATGAACTCTTTAAATTTGTTATAGGTGTAAGCAGTGACTAATTAGTTATTGTGATTATAATTTTGCGCTTTGAATATTGATCGTAATAAATTTTTTAGAGTAGAAATTTTTATATTCATCAAAAATTATAACGTTACCCTTTGTCTATAGCATTAACTGTTATTTCAATTAGTCTTTATCAAAATTTAAATGTAACTGCTACTTAAATAATTATTATTTACATTCTAACAACTAAATCAATATAATTAACAAAAACTAAATATAATACAATAGATTAGTTTATTCTATTTCTTTTTAAAATTAAGATTATCTAACACTTTATTCAGCTTCTTATAAGTATGTGTTTTCATAACAAAACCATGAACCATATTCATAAAATTATTGATGTGCTATAATTTAATACTAACATAAAACTTACCTGTTCTAACACGTAAATTTATTATTGTAAATAGCAACCTCGATGGTTACAAGAAATACATACAAATAGTCATACAAATCGTACTGATATGGCTTTAATAATAGAGATACATAAATGGAATGTTGCTCATTGCCTGATATCCCCACTGCGTTCTTGCAAGGCCACAAAATCTTCAGTACTGGTGTAGAGGGATAAGTTGGAACCAGTCATGTCCATTGGCTATGGCTCATAGAAAATTATAACCTACATTATTTCTTTCGGCACTGTTGAAAAGTAATCTTGGAAACTTAATTATTTACCTTAATGACTTATTGATATTTTATTGTCTTACTTTACTTATCAGTAATTTAATTGTTCTATAAGCTATGGCAGCCAGCGACATGCTGTATTATTAGTTAAAGTTTGGGCTATTCGAAATTAGATCAATAAGGGCAAAATGATTAATTTCTGCACGTTTTTTATGTCGCCACTACTTACACTCTATTGATGATAAAAAAAATAACAATAGGTTTTTTCTAGTGAAGACCACATAGGTTAGTAGAGAGGTCTTTATTTTTTAAGGCTCCGAAATTTATTAAAAAAAAACTAAGTTGTCTATGGTCTTGTGTGACTCTGTGCAATCAGGAAACCTGCTAGGGTATGAGCACAAAGACAACTGCAGTTTCAGTAACTATGTAGTATGCAACAGAGTGTAAAGTAGATGGTGACATTTAAAAGTGCTTGTACGTGATTGGTTGTTGAGTTGTCAAAGGTTGGGCGAGCGGGGAGAGGGGCGCGGGGAGCGGGCCGGCGGGACGAAGAGGGAAGCGGACATCATCGACATAGTTTATAGTATAATACACACACAAACACAGACACCCTACTCTAGCGATCTCAGACCAAGGTGGAACATAATTACAACATTTATATTTTGTTTTATAATATTTGTTGTAATTTTTATATGTTTACTATTGAGACTTTTTTCTGGAATATATAATAGATCTGGGACTGAGGAGATTATACGTGTAGGTGAATTAAATCTTAACTTAATAGTCATCGCGTAACTTGGAAAGACGTAGATAGAGACAGTTAGATGCGCAGAAATCGCTTTCTCTAAAAACACATCCATAAAATGTAAAAAGAACTACTTCTGCGCATCTAACTGTCTCATTCTATGTCTTGCCAAGTAACGTGTCGAGTACTATAGCAGATTACTTTGTGATAAATTATGGTGTGGTACAAAAACAGATTAAAATGTTGTAACAATGTTCCCGTCCTAACATCAAGGTAGCACTGTAAAAGTGTAAACTATAAAATAAAAAAAAAACAAAGGGTATATTTTATTCTTATTATCAGATATACGAACTTATTTCTTACATATTTTTTTACTTTTCAAGTTTCCTCACAGCAGTTTAGTTAATGCATTCATGTTTTCAATGAAAAAATATATGTGTAGGTAGAGACACATTTTTTTTACTATTCCATAAGATAATATGACATATAAGATGTTCCATTGTAGAAGTTAATTTAATGTTCATAACTCATTGCGTGTAAAATATGTCCATGATGTTTTCTAATGGTATACATAATGTAGTATATAATTTAGTTTAAATCAGCATGACAGGGCAAAAAATTACTTGAGATCAATAATCCAAAAAAATTTAGAGTTTTAGACCCCAAAATATCCTGGGACTGTATTTGTTATATGAATACGTGTCTCTTTCGTTGAAATATAAAAGTTACAAGCCGAATGCAAGGCGTCACATTAAATTGCAAGTTGGAGACGATCGTTATGTGACAGTTGTCTTTCCGTAGCTTCGTTGTCTGATATTGTTATATTCATTCAGTCATGTTCGATAAAAACAGTTAGTATGATTTTAAGACAAAGGAAAAAGGTGTGTGGAGTCGCTTGCGTAGAGTCAATAACTCTAAAAAAATAAAAGATAATTTTTATGCTTCAGGATTAAAAAAAAAAATTCAATAAATCAATGTTATATTTCAAGGACCACGCCAATCTCTCATAACAAATTCGCTTAGCGCGACAAGTATCAGCGTCCAAAAAAAAAGTTGCCTGTAATTAGGCCACGAAACTGCAACGCAGCGATACTCGATTTTATTTCAGAATCGACATCAACATGTCGTTTCTCTAAAGAGCTCCATACACGGTACTATTCGTCTATAACTCTATACGATCGATCTGTTAAAAATCGTGACGATTGATCGCATCAAAAATTTCGCTCATACACGAATTAACGATCTGACATACACCATCGATTCGTCATTACGATCGGATTCACACGACGGACCGTACACATAGATCTTACAGTGTATAGAGCTCTTAAACGCCTGTGAAGTGTCCAATGAAAAGTGTCAAGGTTGAGACTGCGCACTGACCGCTGTCGTCCATTCCCAGGTACATAGAGGTGTTCTTGAGCTCGCCGGACGAGGTTCGGGCTTACGGCGCTCGCATGGAGGGCGGCGGCTTCCGCGCCAGCCGCGGCTACCGGCCCACGCCCTACGACCGGAACGATCGGTTTTCTGGACGGTTTAGTGGCCGCGGCCGGGGGGCGTTCGCTAGAGGTATATATAGTAGAAAGAGATAGGAGAATTAACATATTTGTTTCGCCATAAAAAGATGACAAAATTGAATTGAAGAAGTATTGGTTGTCATTAGTATTTTGTATGGTTTGTTAAGGTTTAAATAGGTACCTACTTGTAGGTGAAAAGTAAAGTGTTATGTGGTTAAATGCAGTGTTAACAAAATAAGAAAGAAGTAAACACGAGCAAGTAATGTAATATAGTTTTCCATCAAAGAACTAATTTATACCTTGACCAAGTAGACCGCTCACGGCCCGATGGCGTACATGCATGCGAGACACAATAACATTTCTATTGTTTATTGATTGATTGAGATAAAAGGCACTCCCTACTGTTTGTATCAAATCACAAAAGATTCCGAAAAAAAAAACTACTAATATTATAAAGCTGAAGAGTTTGTTTGTTTGATTGAACGCGCTAATCTCAGGAACTACTGGTCCAATTTAAAAATGTCTTTTAGTGTTAGGTAGCCCATTTATCGAGGAATGCTATAGGCTACATAATATAACATCACGTTAAGATGAATAGGAGAAGTTTTCCCGAAGCGAAGCGAGGGCGGGCCACTGGTGTAATCATAAACCGAATAAAAAGTAAACGTGGTGTCAGGAGGCCGCGGGGGCGGAGGCCTGAGCGGCGGCGACGGTGGCTTCGGCGCGCGCGGCGGCTACCGGCGCGGCGGCGCGCACTGCGTGCATATGCGCGGCTTACCCTTCAAGGCCTCGCCGCAGGACATTGCCTATGTGAGTAGTGTTAACTATAGGCCGACCGTATAACTCGCATATCGCCTGCGCGGTAATAGAGGAGAGGGGGCGGGTAACGCTACACACGAACTCAATACTCATTGATAGCTTACTGCCGCGCTTGACGTGGCTCTGTGTTCCGCGCACCCCCTCACCTACCCGGTAACATCTCTGCCCGCTACTGTATGTAGGTTATAATTAAATAGATAAACTTACGATCAAGCAATAACATAAAGCTTATTAATGAAATACAGTAATCGGGTAGCGTACTACCATAGCGGCATCTGGTTTACGACTGTTAAAACGTAGTGTTTAAGTATTCTTTGGCGACTGTGTCTGCGCTTGCGGCACTTGCTTTATTTATAGCAATACTGCTATATGTGGCAGCACCGTCGAACACGTGATGTCAGTTGATCTACTCTGCTTTATTTTTGGCAGTTTTGCCAACAGTAGCGATAATATTTACTTCTGAATAAGCTCATCTGTACGATGATGCGTGTGAGACAATGGTTTGATAAGCATTGTTCATACGGTTTGGTTACTAGACCACCGTTCAAAAGGTCGATTTCCATTAAGGAAGTAATTTGAACGTTCGTAAGTTTCGGTTCCTTGTCTGCATGTGTGACACAAGGAATCGTGTGTGGTGTTATTTATTTACAATACTTATATTTACAAATACACCGGTTGCAGTTCTTCAAGCCAATCCGGCCGATGAACATCAACATCCTGTTCGACAACAGCGGGCGGCCGTCGGGCGAGGCGGACGTCGAGTTCGAGTGCCACGAGGACGCCATGCGGGTCGGTGCCACCACTTACCACATCTAGTATATGTTATGGTGACGTCACGAGGACCATTTGCCTGAAACGTGAAGCGTCCACTTACCACTGACCACTGACTACATCTAATATATTATTTTATGGTGACGTCACGAGAACGTTTCGCCTGAAACGTAAAGCTTAAATTACATTGAGGGAGTTTACTCGGTCGGCAGGCATTAAGGGAGTTTACTGCAAGTCGGCGAGTTTATCATCTTGTAAACTAGCCCAATGTATAAGGATTCACAAGCTAACAGTTATGTCAGCATCAACTGTATCATTAGCTCACACGCTTGCTTTATTACTCGCCAATTTACGCCAACTAATTTCAATAATTAATGTTACAAATTAATAGCGTTCAGTCAGACAAATCTCGTACAAGCCTCAAGGATATTGGCCGGTAAATTTTTAATAGTCTATTATTGTAAAATATATGATGTAATCAACAGTGTTAAGAGATGTACTATTGTACCGCAGGCGATGCGCCGTGACAAAAACAACATGGAGCACCGGTACATCGAGTTGTTCCTGAACTCGGCGCCGGGCGCCGCGCCCGCCTTCAAGCCGCGCTCCTTCCGCAACTACTGACCGCGCTCCCCCCGCTCCCCGCGCTCCCCCCGCCGCACCCCCCGCGCGGGGAGACGCGATTGAACCCACGTCCGATACTTGACGCCGGTTGGAATGATCATGTTTTATATGTTAGGCCAAACACCTTGGCATAGCCGTCAAGAGAGACGGATAGATGCGCAGTCGTTTTTAGGTACCGAGGGGATCGGGTCAGTACCTAAAAAACGACTTCTGCGCATCTGTCTGTCTCTTTACGGCTTGATAAGGTGCTTGGCCAAAACTATACATGTTAATGTTTTATCTGGGTACACATTTTCGATAGGGTTTATGGTTGAGAAAATAACAGAGTTATTAATATGTATAATTAATTTTTCAAATTTTCTTTATCATAAACAATCCTAAAAAGTTTGTTATCTGGATAAAATATTGCAATATTATGGTTGAATATATAGAAATATGTCTGTTTAATTAATAGTCAATGTCATATTAAGTGTTAGGGCCTGTTTAGACTAGGACACTACGAGTATACACAGTACACTCAACATCAAATGACTCTGTGTGAACACAAGTGTATGTAATTTGGAAATTAATTGCGACACCATAATTAGTATCGCATCAGCAAATTATAGTTCCGTATAAGTGTAAACAGTATAGACATTTATGTCAGAATTTGTGTCGTAGTATAAACATACCCTTAGGCAATATGACGGTTATTTTTTCCGTATCACTACTATAATACTACCGTGAAACCGCCTCGAGAAACTTTTCATTTATTCCTATTTAATAACTTCACACAGTGTATGTAAACTCTTAACAGTCATCTATCCAATTTCAGTCGGTCCTCAAACAGTGTTTCTCTTAAAGCTAGTCAGACTTAACTCAATTTAACATAATTACTTGTACTTGTAATGGTATGATTGAAATTGGATCAAGAGTAAGCAGTCATTTTTATTTCTACGTGAGGCAATAACTTATAGAATCTTAACTATTTCTAAGTTTCACAGTAAAATATTACGTCACAGATGCATTTTTACGTTTACCGAGAAGGAATTTGTATGATAGGTTTGTCAGCGATCCTGTCGTCCGGAAATGGAATTAAAAATCTTAAGCAAAAGTATGGAAGAAAATTCGATACGTTCACTACACGAATGTTTCGGAAATTGCTAAAAAATGCTCCTGGTCTTAATTCCGTGTCTTAAAAGATATACATAGTTGGCACGGCTGGTCTACAATATAACACATAGGTAAGAAATAAAGTGAATTGATACACTATGGAAATTGGATGTCAGTTACGATAAATACAGTGTGTAGATAAATTTAATGTAAGCCTTATTTTATAAGATGCGATGTGATGTAATGATTTGTCAATTTTAAAGTACATCTATTTACTAGTAGACCGAAAAAAACTTGTCAAAATAATATCGTTTCGTATTGAAAGAGATTGAATTGTTTTTTTACTGATTTTCACTGTTTTAATGTGTACGTGATTATATTTGGTTGATATTACTCGATGTCGAATGTATTTTTGGGGCGATATGATAAGAATTAAGATGCGTACAAAATGAACTCACGAACGATGCGTACGTTCAAAATGTGCGTACAACAACGCACGTGTACGTACGCACGTATTGCGTTAAGAGCGCCATACACGATATGATTTATTTGTACGATCCGTCGCATCAAACCGATCGTAACGACGAATCGGTGGTTATGTCAAGATCGTCAACATTTCTTGAGCGACATTTTTGATGCGATTAATCATCACGATTTTCATTAGATCGATCGTACAGACGAACCCACCGTATATGGAGCTCTTTACATTCGGATCGAAGGCGACGTAACCGATCTGTACTTAATAGAGTATTTAACTATTTTTGAATTACTTAGTGTTTTCTAGTTGTAAATACATAATTAAAAATATACGATACTTAGTTCCGGTGGACATGAATGTGTATTAGCTTTTCCATTTCATATCCAACACGTTATTTGACAAATTATTACAAACCTACCATGAAATTAAATTGTTAGTACACACTAATGTTGCGCCGAGAATATGTTACGCTAGAAGATGAATGAATTAAAGTAAGTCCGCAAGCTGCATAAACAACGAATTTTAATATGAAGATTTTCTAGCGGGACCTCATAATGCAATAATATTAATTAAACCCGTAGATGTTTTATCGGCGTATGAACTACATCTGCTTACCATCCAGTACGAAATTATTAGAGACGATTCGATAGGATTTGATGTAGGTAAATAACTAAATAATAAATAATTAAGAAGGGTAAACATGATTAGATAGATAGGTGGAGTCCAAGTCTTGACGCATCGCAACACACTGATCGCTGCACTGAAACTTAGCTGCGGATTTGATTGGTTGTATGGTCACCCGAAAATAGGCCAAGTGCGAGTCGGAATATGCTACGTTCCGAATCACACACGATTCATGATTCGTTGATTGTGTATGTAAAGCCCCGTATTCATGGTAAACATCTGTTTAGCAACAGTTGATCAACGTTGTTGATGAACAGCGAGAATGCTGCCGGAAACTTTGACAAATTGATGTTTTCGCTCGCCGGACGTCAACTTCGCAACACAAATGTTGCATGCAATATTCTGACAGCAACCCGACAACAAGTTTATGCAACCACGTTGCTCAATAAATGTTTACCATGAATACGGGGCTTAAGTGTTCTGTGTGATGCGAGTGTGCGGGCTTGACTTGAATTAGTGTTGTTGTAGTGGAGTAGATAAATAAATATTTTGAAACAATATAATATACTTAGATAGCGGGAAGAAGCGCGGGTCCAAAATCTTTTCTCGAGTGTATCTTATGTAATGTTTTGTTGCTCCACAAGACATATTTGTGGGTAACTGAAGGTAAACATTTAAAATCATATTCAGTCCACACCTATTTATTTTGCTAATGAATAATGAAGTGTTTTAATTTGATTTCTACAGTGTTTTTAGCGACCTTGGGCATTCATGAAGCCTATAGATATTGTAAGCAGCGATGGGATATAGTGGTATATAAGTCTTACTGACGTGTAGACGGAAGCCGGAGATACTTCAACACGACAAAGATAGATAAATTGTAAGAAGTAACGTGAAAAAGCTGAGGAGTAATAGCTTTCAGCCCCTCACACTTACACAAAATAAATATATTTTTGTCTTGATTATTTAAATATGGTAATGTTGGCCAATTAAAAGTTTCACTTCCCATTTACACGTCATTATGATGATAATGATGATAATCTAGGCTCTGCATTATGAGAGGAAAGATGCTCCTTGATTTTATATTCTAATACGGATACACGTGAAATTGTCTCTTAAGTCGTTGAATAAGTCATTTTATTTGTGAAGTAAACTAATTATTTTTAATTTTGTAACTGTTACTACTGCCGTCGGCAAGTGCTTCTTAATGTCGCCAGAGGGCGCGGCACGCGAGCTGTAACGTAGTGTTAAGGACTTTTTACTTTCATTACAATAATATACTTAATTTTTTGTTTCATTTCGTCATTATCCTTCTAAAATGCCTTGCTCTGAACTCCCTGTAGGCTACCGTGTTTGAAAGTCTAAAGAAAAAGAAAAAATCCCAGCTGCTTTGAATTATGATTTTCGTATTTTAGTGGGATTTTAAAAATTATAAATAGCTGACAAACGAGCAACGTAATGGTAAGTGGTGATCCTCTTCCGTAAACATCAGTACAACCACAGACTGCCGATGTGTCGGCGATCAAGAAAGTCTAAATATGTACAAGGACTGACGCATGCTAGATTGGTAGCTAGGCAGACTTAACGGAAAGGTAACACCAGTCATATTATCACTGCCTTAATATTGATTGATTCGGGCCTCAATTACGAGACCTATTCCCAGTAGTTGGTCATTAACGGGTTGAAGGTTTATCTACGACTAGCTTTTGCTCGCGGCTTCGCTCGCGTTAAGAATATTAACTTTCATCCCCTACTTTATCCCCTTGGGGGTGGAATTGATCAAAATCCTTTCTTAGCGGATGCCTACGTTATA
>DWKA01001325.1:0-12720 GCA_018249155.1 Panoquina ocola ocola | reverse complement strand
TGGTTTGGGCTGTGCGTTGATAGATCACTATGTCAGTCAGTCAGTCAGTCACCTTTGAGTTTTATATATTTAGATTTGCTATTTAAAAGAAAAGCTTGACCTGAAATATTTGCTATTTAATAGAAACAGCGAAAATAGTAAAATAAGAAAACTCAATAACTCAACAGGAAATAGTTATCAAATGGTGTACCTAATTGCTCGGAAATTCTTGGAGATGTTGCATAAACAAATTAGATGCAAGTTTATTAAGCGCTACTGTTATCGGCGGTGACTCGCCGCGCTAGTTATCGGAGATTCGTGGAAGTGACATAATGGCCGAGAAATAGATGCTGGAAGATTTATAAACGGCTCCGCAGACGACGCGGCGAGCGGGCCACGCGGCTTATTTGTACGCCTAAACTCTCGCTAACTCGATCATGAAGCTAATTGATTGGAGCGTCGGCTTTGACAATCAAATGAAGATAAATATCATATTCAATCAATTACATGATCGAGGCGATCTTTAAATCGCTACCTTTAAAGGCGTTAATAACGCCTTTAATTTTGTAATTGATTGAAGAAACAATCGGCTTTGACAATTAAAAAAGATAAATTAAGATCAGAAACACTTTTAAAAGTAGCAATAGGCGCATCTGCAGATACAACTTGTGTTTAATTTCTCATACTTTTCTCCGCACGATCCTTAAAGGATTTTTGTATACCTACCTCGTTCCATGCTGACTTCAAATATGATTGTAAATCTATTTGAAGTTAATGAAATATTATAAATGAAAGACCACTGAGTTAGCCTAATTCGTCAGATTAATAATGTGGAGCTCCCACGATGCCGCGTAACTTTACATTTCTGGTGTCTATTGGAAATTAAGAATACCGACTTACGACTAACCCCATAGAAAAAATATGTTTTTTTAAAAGCAACCTTCCAGCAAATCCTATTAAAGTTTTATCGTACGCGCGTGCAATCTCTAAAGGATTTTATGACACATAGAACACAATGCAAGCGTACTAGACAATGACATCAAGTACAACTTGTCATTACACAGAAAATACGCAGCTTTATCTCCGCCGTGTCTATTTATGGAGAAGTGTACGCAATGATATTGTTAATAACTTTAAAGCCTCAGGACGAGGTAATGTTGGCCGGTTCCCACCGCGGAGGATCCTAATCATCATCAAAGGATGGCAAAGCTGTGAAGTCTAGACGTCATATTATACAAATATAATAATTTAAATGATGCAGTGTGACTCTGCAACACTGAAAGAGATGCGAGTTTTTCTTTTTCAACATATATAATAAATAGTGAGTATGTGAAGTAATGGAAACAAATAAAATGTGAATTAGCTTACAAACCACACACACCTATGAAATGAAACTTGTTTAGTATATAATACAGGATTTGTTGTATTAAATGAAAGTCGTAATGATTAAGTACGATGGATACTTGTTGAATTTCAAACTACGCGAACACTAGTTCATTCTCTTCTCATTATTGTAGCCTGCAAGACAGATCAGTGAAGCTATGCCTAGCGATACCCTCGCTGGCGGTGCGCGCAGGCAGGTTGCTCGACGTTATTCTTCGAAGGAGATAAATCTTGTTGCGACAAGCGACAAGCCTCATAAAACGGCATTCGCCGCGACAGCTCCATGGATCGTACGTTACGTTGTTTGCTGGCATTCATATTAAAGCTCGTCATGATGAAGGCTCTGCGGGTTGTGGCGAAATGGAAAGTTTCGATGCACTTTTGACTAGTATGATGTAATACGAGATGATACTTAAAGCTCCGAGTTTTTATTACGCCAATTTTCCAAGATACTTTAAAAAGTTGTACAGATTGCAGTAACGCCTTAAGTCACTCTCAGTGATGTATTCACAACAAACCATTTTTAATAAAGCTACACGGTAAGCTTTAGGCAACCTCAAAAGAACGAAGCAGTGCCCTGGGCTGTGCCTGGGCTACTATAATAATCTGCTATTAAATAAATCAACTTCTCAAAACTGGCAACACAACGGCAAAAGGTCGGAAGTTCGAAGTAAGTATCGAACCGACCCCCATCATCAGAAACTCCTATCAGGAAAATGTCCCATGTTGTCACGCACTAGGTCGCTTAATCTGTTCTGGAACTGGAATTCAAAAACTCGAGCCGGTGTAAATGGTGTAATATACTTTATGCGACCCATGTACTGCAAAAAATATTAATATATCGAAATATCGATGCTTTTTCGTACAATTATTGATTTACATAATTATATTGCTGATATAATTATTACATCTGGTGGTAAGGTTTCGGACTAGTCCGATATTTGCTTAGTTTGAGAAAATGGAAGAATTATTAGCCACTTTGAGTGCTGCTATTGTTGTAATATTTTTAGGAAAATACTGAACGAAAAAAAGCTCGCAATCTATTTTATTCTGTTTTCTAAAGTAGGTACCTACGTGACGTGCAACAGACCGCAACGCAACAGTTTCACTCGACGAAACAGTTTTAAAAACTACGATCTTTTCTTGCGACGAGGAATTAAAGCCAGTTGCGACGAGAACCGTTTTCGCAACTAGTTTTCGATTCTTGGAAAACGGTTCCGTTTCGTCTTCAAAAAATCCTAGGATGACCCACGAACTTGGATAAATAGTGCATGAGATCTCTAAGAGTTCTATATTGTAGAGTCAACGAGATAAACAATATTACTGTAATTGTATAAGGTACTTTAAAGTCGTATTTTCATGTTTCGCCACTCCATTTTCGTTACTTCACGCGGATATGCACGAAGCGAGTAAAATGATAAAAATAATCGCTGCCAGCAGATTGATTAGCAGAGAATGCTTCTAGTATTAAATGGGCCCTTTGGGCTAAAATAATACAATTAAAAAACCTAAACTTACAACTATGCGATAACATAGTACATGTATTTAAATAAATTATGTATCTTAACAATAACATGGCTGAGACAAAAACTATTTATAGCGTGTTAGTAAATCCCGTAATCGGCGTAATATAACGAGCGGTGCGGCGTGTTTGTGAGATAATGATAACCCTTGACCACTGACATGGTTGGACACCGCTCCGCGTATTTTCCTAACGCCGAATACCGAACTTAGAAAAAAAAATATCCGGAGGCAAGTTCGCTAATTAAATATAACAGATAAAATAACTGGCCTATGTACGTGATTGTACTTTGTATGTCTCAAGGCGCGGCATAAGGAAACTAATTTAATTTTAACTTAAAGATCAAATCTTGATATCAGACAGAATCTCCTTTTTCCCTAATAGTTACAATAATAAATATAACAAAGAAAGTCATTTAAATTAAGCTTTGGTTTAAATATTAGTTATACGCTTGAATACTTATATTAACATAATTTTCCTTAACATTTCCTTTGTTTATTATCAATAAAAAATCGATAATCCTTATCGATAGATACAAATTAATAAAACCACATAATTACATAGATAAGTACATTTACTATTTACTAACATTTTTTAACAATACTACACTTAAGAAAATACCTTAACAGGTTGTAACTTGTCCTGTTTTATGCGAATTCCTACACAAATACCATCGTGGGCTGATGGCTTTATGAGACGTATTAAGAGGTCCATAAAGCTATTTTTATGGCGTTCATTAATTATAGAATCCCACTTGTTTGTAAGCATGCCATGGCCCCGGTGACTGCCTGGTGAAGTGTGTCAGTTGAGATAAACTAACCGAGTCTTATCAGAAACTGCTACTGGTTAAATCAAAGTTAAGGAATTCTTCATTTTGAAGACGACGACTCTATAAAAGATTCTTGAATATAAAATACACTAAAATGATAAAATACACTAAACAATATAAAAGGTTTTCAATTTTAAATGAACAAGGTCGGATACTAGTGGACACTAAATCCATACTGTTACCTATATTTAAAAAAACTGTCTTTCTTAAATAGAAAAGTATAGTAACTATGTTTGTTTACTTGTTGTCTCTTTCACTGCGCAAGGGAGGATCTTTGGGATATTTTTTAGCCTTACACACTCATATCCTTGCACAATTATTCCCTACGTTTCGTTTGGCATGAAAACACAAATAAAACATCACTAACATCTATGATCTGAGAACGAATATTTATCTGTCACAGACATAGACCACTGCCCGGGAATCGAACATTAGACCTTTAAGTTCGCAGGCAGTCACTCTACCAACTAGGCTACCGGGTCGTTGATTTGTCCGTACACGAATAGAATAATAATTTTGATTTATATCCACGATAAGTACACGAAACTATACACATTAGGGTCAAGTAAAAAGTTATAGTTTATGCATTAGTGGCAGCGGTCCTCACACGTTCCATAACTGTCCAGTTTCCGTGGAAACCCCGTTAGCGGGCCCTTTGATGTCACCTTGTAATGTTCACATTCGATACACGTCACTGTGGGTGCGTGAGTAAATCTCTCACCTTGGCACTCCAACTTTCAATGGTAAGGCACTTGTTGCATTGCGCATTGCCGAAGAGAAAATATTAATTTTAGTACTTTAGGTTCGTCAATGAATTGCATAGTAAATTGCATTGCCGAAGAGAAAACATTCATTTAGTTATTTAGATTCGTCCATAAATTGCATAGTAAATCTCTTTGGAATGTAACAAAAGCTTTCTTTTATAAATTAACACGTAATTTATCTTACAGGAAAATAAAACTGTTATATATAGGGTAATTTGACGAGGAACCACTAAAATTTTAATATTATTAAAAGTTTTCACGTTAATATTAGATTTATTTAATTTTTGCTCGTTATAAGTTATTTAAAAGGAAGAAATCATTAATGAATTCGAAGTTGCGACACTTCATAAATAACGAGTAGTAACTGTTAGCATTTATTTAATGTTTAACAATATAATATTACGCTACTTGTTATTAATTGACATTTAATCTTCGCATTTAATTTAATATTACTTTAAAATGTGTACCATAATGAATGACAAGAATAGCAATAATTATATTTATGTTTGAAAGAAAGAGATGCATTGTAAAAAGACATCAACGCGAGCTGTTTTTGACAGATGTGCTTAAAATAAACATTACTAACAACAGTGTACAAAATTGCATTATTGTTTAACCTTATCAATGTTCAAACATTGAGTACATACGGGTATAACTGAATAGGGTAGTAATGTGAGCTAGAAAATTCTGAAACTGTTCAGTGATTTGTCACTGATAAATGACAATTTAAAACAGTACCGCACCAACCAGTGACCAAGTGAGCTGTGTGACGGCCAATCAGAGCGCAGCGACCGGCACAGTTTTGGCGTAATTTGTTTTGGAAGAGAACATATAACAATACCGCTCTATTGGTTATATGCTCCAAGTGTTCAAATAACATTAAATAATTTATGAAAATATACTTAATTTAAATTTCGTGTTTACACTTTAGCTCATCGCTTATCGCCGACTGCACGACAAGACTTTAATCTGTTGTATAAAGCACTACAGCTTACCCGAACTGCATGCAACGCAGTTTATTTGAGAAGTTGTTATGGACCATAAAATTATATTTAACAGATGTTAGTCAATTTGAAGAGTGATTTCATCGTCGCACAATTTGGCATTTGTCACTATCTAGAATAAATCTAGAATAAACATAAACCTATTTAGTTCTAAGAATTATTATGATATTTATTGTAATTTCGTTTGATTGAACTTATAACTACCCCAACTTTGAGATCTACGCGTACTTGACCTACTCATCAAACTGGTTCGCACTGAAAATCAGTAGCTGTGAAATTTTTCTTGCTCCGTATTGTAAATTAACTATTTAGTAAGTAGGTACATTAAAGTAATTAAGGATCTTCCCAGAATGTGATACCCGGCTGTTACTCTCGCAAGGCAATACCAGATGTTTTTATTAGGAGATTCCTTACACTAAGCTTCTTCAGCCCGGTAAAAAAAAAATTGCAGTTACACAAAAATGTTATACGCACCAGAGAAGAGTTTTTGTATATTTTTCGACCCATAAACGAAGGTACTAAACTAAAGATACCTAAGTAAATAATACACAGAATGTTCAATCTTAGAATTTAGTTCGCAGTACAAGTCAAACCTTACAATCAGGACAAACTAATTGCCACACCGGGTTTAAAACTGCTCTGAAATTTCAACGTCAAAAGCCCTGGTAAAGATAATTCGTGCACGATTTTGTCAGCATGATTGGCCAACGCTCGTAGCTATAGGTATAGTGATATAGCGCCGCCGGACCAGTTACGCAGTTAAATTTAACCAGATGATCAAAAGGCATGATTTACGAGTTTGGGGAGTCGGTTGACTTATTGAAAAATTAGTTGCCGGTTGAGAACGCCACTTAGTCTTGTTTCAACGTTTTGAAGAAGAAAATGTTATTTGGATCAGTCGGTGGGTTAGTTAAGATGTTACTGCGTTTAGAATTTGCAACTGTAAACTAATTAAAGTAAAATATAAAGCTACATGTGTCTGAGAGTAGGTAGGTACTTTTACCAAACAAAAATAGAAAAGTAAAAACATTTTGGACAAAACGCTTTTATATCCACGCTTACACCCAAAAATTATTTGGCCCAGAAAAATAATCCCATTTGTCATAATCTTCGAAACGTGAGCGCGCATAGTAAAGCATTGTGTAGACCTCCAGCCTCCAGCGTGATGGATACGTATTGTCGCCTGTCAGGTCAATTGACACACATTTCAACAGCTGTCAAAACGTACGCCGTATCGTGTTTACAACTTGGTTTACAATAGGGCAGTGACGTCACAGGTCATTATAGTCAACTGAATGAATTAAAAGTGTATTGACTTCGATCCATTAACGGTCCAATGCTGAATGCGTTTGGCCTCGTAACTGAGTTTGAGGGTATTCCAATTTTTAAACGGAGATTCCCTATTTTGAAATATTTTGTGGCGAAACCAATTACAAATGACATACCTACCCAGTTTATGGTCTAAAAGAAAGATGTGGGTACCTATGCAGATTATTTGATTTAAGAGGTGTAGTAAAAAGGAACTTTTTTAAGAACAAAATCCAAGAGGGAGGTAGCTGCCCTCTCCCCTGGCATCTTACCCTAGTCTATGGAAAATTTCTTACCATGTCTAAAGAACTCTACGACCGTTAAAAAGCTTCCGTGACAGTCGGTATGATGTGCCTTCATGCCTTTAACTACAAACGTTTTAAAACATTTGTTACTACAGGCAACTGCAACGGCCACCGAATATAGTCATTGACAACTAACTTGGCAAGAGTCTGAAAGGGACATTAGATGCGCAGAAGTCGTTTTGCTCAGCTCTTTGTTCTGCGCATCTGTCTTTTTCAGACTCTTACCAAGATACTTGTGAATTGCCTATAATAACTAACAGTTTCTTCATAGATTGGTCACAGGTCCGTCACCACACTTTAAATGTTCCGCGTACGTATATCGGTACAATTACTGTTTACAAACTTATCGGAATTTACACTTAAACAAGCAGATTAAGCTGTTGCTACCGCAGCAGTGTTCGACCACCGTTACCCACAGACAAAGCTCTAAAAGCATCACTTTTAATTATAGACCCAGTAACAATCGGCAGATTAATCTTAGAAGATAAAAACTGTTGTTTAATAATTACTTTTTATGCAAGTTTAGGTAGATACAAATGAGGTAGGTTTCGAGTCAAGTCTTATAAGAAAAAGATTTAAATTACCTAAGTGTTCAGTTGCATTGTTATGGTTACCTTTGGATCAATTTCAAGATATTTTTTAGAATAGAACATTTTTTTTTTATTTCAGACATAGGTACATCCATATTATTTTGTTAACCTTACCGTAATTTAAATTCAACTATTTCCTAAGTATCGTTTGCAAAATAGTTTAGCTATAACTAATTGTTTGAAGATTGCCACAGAAAATAAATGTTCAGCATTCACCTTCAAATACAGCTTTTAAAAGCTTTGCGACTGACAATTCTTGAATTTAATGCAACGTTAACTCAAGATAATCTCCCATTACAGTGAGAAACTTGATTCTGAATTTGAAAATTTGTTAATATCTTTTAAGGTGCAGTAAACCTATACAGTCTTCCACCAATTCTACGAATGAATAAGGTTGTTTTGTTTATAGACAGAACTGCATCGCATGGCATTGAGCATGTTGCATTTTGTCATCAAGAGGACGCCGGGCTGTGTGTAAACACTCGACTCGCTTGCACAATCCACCGACAGATGAACGTCAGAAATATTATTTAGTAAGTCCCTCCCTCGAGTTTTTAATTACATCTGCTTTCATATAATGAACCACAAACACATTTACACGCGAAGAATGATATAAAAGTGGCCATAATTTTATTTGATCTTCGTTCCGGTCTCGTAATAAACAAACGTTTGCACGCACGGTGTTATTCATCTCTTTGTCTCCGTCAGTTGGTTCACTTACCTCATCGTTCCAGTCAGCATCCGAGTACTCCCCGTCCGTCAGCCGCTCGGTCTTGTCGTCGTCCTTGATGGTCTGCATCTCGTGGATGACGGTCCGCATCTGGTCGTCGCTGACGCCCCACATCTGGATCGCGGAGAGGAGCTCCTCATCGTCGTCGGTGAGCGCCTGGCCCGGGGTCAGCGAGTTCAAGCGGTCCAGCTTCGCCCGAAGCTTCTCCCCGAGTTTGTCCTCCGTCGGTGCGACCGTGAACCTCTCCAACTTCTCGTACAGCTTGTCGAGGCGCTCCGCGAACGTGCGGGACTGGTCGGTCACGTAAGCGGTGCGGATGCGGTGCGTGAGGAGGATCAGCAGCAGCGAGAGACGCAGCATCGTGCGGCCGCGCCGGTACTCCGACTGGCACTGACTGGCTGGAGCGCGCCGCGCCGCACGCCGCGCGCCCGAGCCGCACTTGCGCCGGCGCAGCCCGCGATAGGGTGCCGCTAGGGCTGCCGCCTGTCAATCCTATTTTACTATAATTATATCGTAAGTGCTATGCTCGCTGATTTGTCTAATTTCACAAATTACTCACATTTAAGATAATTTACTTGATATCACCCAGATGTAAGTAAACGACACTTCACTCATACTTCCAAACACTAACAGAATCGTGCGAAATATTTTAATGTAGGTTTATCGCAATTTCAACGCAGAAATGTAGTCTCAAGCACTCATATACTTAACTACTATACTACTATAGCTTTCGTATTATCAAGTTCAACATTTAATTTACTCAATGCATTCAAAACTAATGAGAATCACGTTGAATTAGGATAACAGTTTACTTACAAAATATAATCAAATATAATCGCAATAACAACACCGATAAATTAAAGTCATTTATTTTTGGGATGTCACGCCTGAAGAGAGAGAAACTGAACCTAATTATGTTAATGCACTAACACAAGGTGACAGCCCTAAGCGGCACGCAAAAGAGAAATAAAAGAACGAACTCGTTCCCAACAGGAGCAAAACAGTCTTCAGTGTTGTCCATCGTTTGACACGCCATCAAGACACTTTGTGATTTGAATACGGATTGAATTATGATTAATTTTATGATAGCACCCGTGAATGGAGCCGACTTGTTTGTTTTGACTGTTTACAACGATCCGTCGATAAGACGCGGCGGCGAGCGACTTGTGCTCTGTTGTAATTAATCTTAACTTGTAAGTCTTGTAACTAATCTTCTATTTAACTAACAAGTTGTAACGAATGTATAGTTTAAATGTTTGGAGATGTTGAGTACACATTATCGAGTTTATGACGCAATAACTGTTAATATTGAGAAGATATTAATTTCACAAAGATTCAAAAGTATCTCTATGTGTCTACTTTAGTTTAAAATCGAATTTTCACCAAATCTCGAAATTGTAAAGTTTGACAAAAATCTGTACAATTTATTACAGAATTTGGATGTCTAGTTTTGTTTGTGTATGACTTTGTTGTGTCCTTGTTCTGTCTCTGTTGTATGTTGTTGTAATTCTGCAGTTTGTTGTGTAACTCGAGCATTACATTTTGTAATTGTATGATATTGTAACTTACTTATTTTTTTATTTACCTAACATAAATGTTTGGAGTCTGTAATATTTTACCCATGCTCACTTAAAATTTAAATTCTAAGTAAAATAAAAGCTTTTGTAAAAATAGGCAACATATAAAAGTTACCTACAGTAGCCAATTCAAAACTGTAAGAAATCGTAGTTATAGCAGACGTCCAATGAATAATAATAATGAGCTATGGTATAACTTAAGCGACGCAGTGACGTCTCATATGGATATCCGATTGGAGCTTACGCATTATAAATATCTTACGACGTCCATTCACGTCTGGTGAGGATCTTCCGATATTATTTATATTACTAACCTGGATCACTCGTCCGTTACCAGGAACTTAACTTTGAGATGAATCAGATTTAATAACACTTTTGTTTGAATGAAATTGTGGTGTAGGTACAGTATCTTGTTATACGAGGTTCTTTTTCTTTTTGTTTAAAAAAAATCTCTTCTTCTGTTTTAAAAAACTAAGGTTATTAAGTGATAGTTTGTTCTCCAGCATTTCCCGACAGTGTATTTTTAGTATCTATCGTGTATCGTGTTCTATCGTGTTCGCCATTGGGTCTGGAGTGAACCCAAATCACACTTTTCAGAGTCATGCATGAATTAAAAATATGTAAGTATGTGTCAAATTAAAATTTCGTAGAATGAAGTACTTAGTTAGTCCTAATTCAGCTCAACCAAAGAAACATTACAAGTTAAATAAAATCTCGGAGAACCTGAATCCTAAGGATACCTTATAGAGAATTAAAGAGTGATATTCAGACATAATAAGACTATCTGACAATGCTATGGTTCTTCGTTGCCTCACGTGTTTACTTTAACACGTTAACTTGTTTATTCACAAGCGGCTATTGAACTTATCAACGTGAAATCATATGCACGCGTGACTCACGGCCTTTGTTGCGTCAAATATTTAGGGCATGTTCTTGTAAGGTCAACTTTCACTGCGACTTGGGACCCAAGGATAACTGAAGGCTTCCTTGAAGAGTTCAGATTTGCGATTGCTTGCAATTTAAAAAAGCCAGATGAAAAGGATTGAATTATGAACAAGATGTGAAAACTAATGTGCTGAGGAGTTTCTTTCGCCATTTCTTCTCCTCCATGACAAAGCACCTTTCCGTAATGGTGATAGATATAGAAAATTACATGGATAAGTATATCAGTGATAGGTACATGAAGAATTATTTTTGGTTCCAATTTTGATTTTTGAGATGATAAGCGTTTTAAGTGTTTTTTTTTTCAAAAATTCTACCATTACGCACGGTTGCGGCTGTGCCTTAAGATTAAAGCGATGTTGTCCAATTTATCTACTCTAATTTACGACTCTCAGAGCAAAAATAAAAACGAATCCGTAGCAGGCAAAAACATGAAAGAGTTCACCCAATATTACTTGTATACAATTTGAAATGTATTTTTTTCTTTTGCATGATGAGTTATCGACAATGGAATGTTATTAAAATGTCGTTATCCTACATATTTGGGCAGAATGCTAATTTAATTTCATAATGATCGTTTGCGGTGGTTTTTCACCCGGTTATTTTTATACTTCCCTGTTTAAAGAGTTTCTTTCTCGTACGAAATGAGTTTAAGAGACAAGAAAAAAGGCATTTTTTATTGTTTTAAAATTTAGTGGTTTTAAGTAGGTATTCGTAGTTTAAAAACTTAAAACCATGTTCCATGTTTAAAATTCTATTTAGCCATTTGAAAGTCTCGTTAACCCTGGGTGTAAGTGTCAGGTCACGCTTAGCATAAACATGAATTGTCAACTGAAATAATGCAATAGGTACAGACCTATGTAAATTTTTGTGACAAAATTTGACACCAACAACTGTCCAGTAATAGTTTCTCTATGACTGTACTAACAAATAAACAATGCGTCAAAGAAAATACGTTTAAAGACAAATCTGATATTTATTATTTATGTATTACTGCAGTCTTCATAAGAAGTATGAGGTTACTTATACCTGTAAGTATGAGTTATAAAATAGCGCATTAGTAGTTTTTTGCCGCTTCTGCCACGAACACTCATGATAAGATTTTTATAAACAAATTCAAATATAGTTCTTTCCCGTTTAATACATAGTATACCTGAAGAAATGAGATGCATACTCAATGTACCTAATATTATTTATTACAAATTATTAAAAATGATTAAGGTTAATAATGGATTTAACTGTCGATAACATTTTCAATTAACTTCAGTGGGATTAGTGCACGCTTACTGTTGACCGTTAAAATTTATAAAGATCCGATTATAGGTAATGATTTGCATTTTTTAGAGGTACCTATTCACAAAAACGTGCTGAACAATAATTGATTAATGAAAATCATGGAAAGGGCAACTTAGCCAAAGCTCATACTCTCCTTTCGAAGATACCCCATATACTTCTAATCATCGAGCATATAACCAATAGAGCAGTAATGTTATGTGTTTTGTTAGAAAACAAGTCACGCCAAATTACTGCGCCAGTCGCTGCGCTCTGATTGGCCGACACAAGCTTACTTGGTCGCTGATTGGTGCGGTACTGTTTTAAATTGTCATTTATTAGTGACAAATAACTGATCAGCGGGTCTAAAATGGAAGCTTCACATGAATCATAATATGATCCTATTATGAATCTAACGCGAAATGCGAATGATTCACTTGCAATTCATATTAGGAATACTGCTCTTTGACAGTTTTGTATGTAAATTCGTAAAATGGTCTACAATATAGGAATTG
>DWKA01001324.1:0-12723 GCA_018249155.1 Panoquina ocola ocola | reverse complement strand
TACGTAACAACATTACTTTATACATAACATTACATTATATATAACTATAGTTTAAGGTGGATTTATAGGAAATCCATACCGTTGCTTTTCTACATAATTAGGTACATTCGCATATTAGGTATATGTCATACATTTATCTAAATAATCAATTCATCTAAGTAAATGTTGTACAAAAGCAATAAATTACAATGACGTTTGTTTTTAGGTGCAATTTAACGAGTTGCAGACTGAAAAACATTGCATTAACATTTTATGACACAGATTTACATAATGTAAAAGCAATTAATACATGAAACGCTCGAGGACTGGTTCGGCACACCCGGTGACTAAACGACACATCTAGATGTTAACATTTAACGAATGCCTTGCAATTTAAGGACGCAATGTTCGGACATCCATTTAATTCTGAAAGAAAATTATAATAATTTCACTTAATTACACCATTTATTCCGTCGCGAGGTCGCGCGGTGACACCGTGGTTCACGCTTTATCGCCTGTTATGCGCCTCAGTTTATGTCCGAGACAAGAAATTTAAGGGAAAAATTAAGAGCGTTTCCGTGTAAAGATTTCTACACATACCTACGTACGTTTTATTCAGTTATGAAATAAAACTACCTAGACAATCTGAAGTTTAATCATAGAGTTCTCAAAATTTTATTAGGTACCTACTAGATAACGCCCCCGGCTCCAACTCCATCTAGGCTATGTTTTCGAACATTTAATGTAATAAAAAGGAATTAACCGGGTATATCGTGATAAAAATTATTCTATGTCTTCCCCATTCATTTTCAACTAATCCATTCATCCGTTTTTGCATGATTGTGGAACACACATACAATCTTTCACATATAGGAAATATAATTAATAATTACAATAGTTAACATAAATTTTCACAGATCGTTTTAAATAATTAACGGAATTCATAAACGTTAATGTAAGCGTAATCATTAGTTATTTAATAGTTAGGTAAGATTACGCCTTAGGTTATCTTATAGGTTAAGATAGCCTGTTGCGCGATGGATTTAGGAATATTTGCATGCCTTCTTAAGTAGCGGACGGTTAAAATATAGTATTACTCCGTTTATTATTATTAAAATGTCACTCCTCCGTCCCTGTTCCCTGGCTTGCCCTGGCATACATAAGCTTAATAGTTTCTTTTCTTCTCTTATAGATCGATTCTTATAGAAACAAGTTCGGTTTTCTTAAGATATAACTAACGTTAAAGTATAAATGGGTATAAATCAGCAATTATTTTGAATTAATATTTGAATTTTTTTTCCCGAGTGCACAAAAATACTTTAGATAGATAAATAACTCTTTATTGCTTGTACACAATAGAATAGACCATACAGAGACATTACAATAGAAAAAAATGTACATAACTACCTAGTTACAAATATTGTTGTATACCTATACAACATAATAAGTTTCCGATGTGTCGCAAAAGCTACGACACGTAAAACGGAAGTGAAGCTATATCAATGTTAAGTAGGACATAAAATAACATTTTTTTATTAGATAAGCACTCGTTAAATGGAAGGCTGTATTGTAGTACCAAGGTATATCCGGTCAGTCGCCGTAATCGACATAAGTACTAATTTTCGTATCCAAACTCTTGTCGGTTCATAAAATATCGAACTTATTACCGCTTATCGGTACAAGAGAATTGAATGGTAAGAACAAGAAATAAAAAGATCTGCAAGTTACATTGTAAAATTAGTGCTGCCATATACTACACGAACCTTACCGGTAGTTGTTAAGCCGAGCTTTTATTGTTTGTATGTATTATCATGTTCATAACTTGCTTATAAGCAAGTAGTTATTGCTTCCTTCTTCGTATTTTATGTACTTGTTTAGGTTATTAGAACAAATTCAAGAGAAACTTTTTAAGAAATAGTTATATCATCCCCTGTAGACATATTATAGGTAGTATGGAATCGAATCCTAATCACTATTACGACCTATCTCATCATCCTTTTCATTATTACAACCCATATCCGTCCCACTGCTGGGCTCGAGTCTCCTCTCACAATGTGAGCGCCACGTGCAGATTGGCAGACGTCTATCTCATAATTTCCTATAAAGTCATGAAGATACGTCAGGGGGCCGAGCAAGAGGCTGCTGTCACTCCCTGATCTATTATTTTTTGTCATTATATTTGTCATAAAAATGCAGGTTTGACCTCTTTCCCCCCTCTTCCGGGCTAATCAGAAGTTAGTTAAACTAAATATAATTATGCCAGCTTCATGGCACTCGGTTCACTAAATAATTTCTGAAGTTTCATTTCTAGAAGGAACTAGGAGTAAAAGATGTTGAGTATATCAACAAAAATATAGCATACCTACATATCTGTATAATCTAGCAAACTAACAATTTACATTACGCGTCACCGTCGCAAGGACATCTTTACACCGTCGTAAAAAGTAGCGATGGATCCGCTTCTTAGGACCCTATGTCAAAGGTACTGTGGGAAAACCGCATATGAAAGGCCAGTCTATGGTTTATGTGTACGCAACAGGAAGTGTCGCGTAAATCTCGCGACTAACGAACATCGAGTGTCCGAATGGTGTGAATGAAACCTGATCTCGCGACAGGAATGGACAATTTTAGTTTGTTTCCTTAAATGCCACTAAATATGAATTATAATATAACATTTCATTGGTTACTTGATTTGACAAACATGTATTAAGTACTCGTAAATATAAAAAATGGATGTTATTATTATCTTAAAGCTTAAACAAAATAAATAGATCATACAGTGAATGTATAACATTCGAATGTAATGGAGTCATTAAAAAAAGGAGACAAAAATAACAACAATAACCAAATCATAAATGTTGATTATAATTTATTAATATTAGATAAATTATTATTATCAATAATTTATTCTTCTGGTTCCTAAAATGGTAAGTTCTTGATATTAATTATTACTTAGGTCATATCAAATTTTAGCCTTTTCTGTAAATATCTAGATTCGAAGATAATTTTGAGTAACTAAAAGGCAGACCGCATATTAAAATCCTGTTGTGTTATGTATCTGGAGGTATTGTGGCATCTTCTAATATCTCTTTATACACTGCATTCACTCCGATAAAGACTACAGCAGCTTAAACATTAATACGTTAACAATAGCATTCTGTGCGCAGGAGCATTAGCTGTTAGTAATCAAGCGTATCATTGTACTGTGTCAAATTACGTTCTTAAATTTAAATGGTCTCAGATGAAATCGCTACAGTATCTTACATCACTAGAGTATCGATGTTATTATTAATTCATTTTTCATCAAGATAGTGATCAGCGTAATCGGTAGTCAGCTATCACGATTCCCACGTTACAAAAATTTAACAAGCCATTACAGTCAATCTTAGATAAGGAGCTCAATAGGACATGAACCGTAACTTTGGAAGGAGACGCTTCCAGACTTTAACGACTTCAATGGCCTTATGATATCATCTTAAAAACAGATAGGTATATTAAATATCGCGAAGTGATCCATCAATTAAAGATATAACAAAACTATTGCTTTAAATGTGGTAAATCCCTCTTTAGACTACACAAAGTATGGAGTTAGATCTTATTGAAGTTCGAAGTTTTTGTACAACCTAGCTGAATCTTTAAATTTTTCCTCAATTTTAAGATTAAGTTTTTTTATAATATGCTTGCCTAGCATGATAGCTTTCCTTATAGCTGTAAGTGAAACTTTCTTATCTTCTACCTATCAATATGATTTTTTATGATGGTGTAATTGACTTTCGAAAAGCGTTTGTAAAAAACCAAGTTCGAATATAATTGATTTGACTTTGACTTTGACTTTGACTTTACGAGTATCAGTCGCAGCTAATTGTCATCTATGACTTGTTTGTCAGTTTTATAGTTTCTTGATTTGGCATCTTTATAACGCTTTCAGTTAATGCGAATCGAAATATTACTAATGCTTAATTGTTGACAGAACGAATCTTTACCGTAATGATTTAACATTTAAGACATAAAATGACATACTTAAATGAATGTAATGTTTGATACTTTTGTAAATACGCAAGATGTATTTCAACAACAAAAATGGCACATCATTGAGTACAAGCATTCCAATCACAAAAAGGCGTTACGTATTGTAACAACTTAAGGCCAGATTCGCGCCGACTCCACACGGTGTTAATTTCATCATTTTGGCTCGTAACTCAACATTTAGTGGGCTTCACCCAATTTTCACAAGTCGACTGCTTTGTCAGTGTTTCCATTAAAAGTGATAAATATCAACATTTTATATTGAACTTCAACAATCAAAAACTAAGTAAAAGTCCCAGGAAATTCAAAACCTACCTCCGACAACGCACAAAAGTGTTGGCTGTTTAAGTGTCTCATTTTACTTTGTAATAAAAAATATTTATTATAAAAAAATTTGGTGAAACAATCTTAGCTTTATAAGAGCGGTAGCATCCAAAACTGACATTTTTAGAACTCTTGCCCATCTGTCAGTATATGTATTTGTAAGTCTAACTTAAAAACTAGTAATTGTCTCACGTAAAAAATGGTAGGTATATGTTCTATCATAATACGTTTAGTTTCGATATATTAGTAAACATTACACTAAACTTAGCCTTAGACGCTGGCAACAGTAAGTCAAGCAAAAAGAATAACAAAAAAATCATAATACTCCTAACATTCTATTAGGTGAATGTAAGATTAATTAAGTTTGACTCTGGTATCCAGTAGATCTTTCCCAAAGATAGCCCACTTCTATATTTGAATTATTATCGTGTAAAGTATTAAGATTTAACAATAATATACAGATAAACAATAACGATACAAGTAATTTAAGAGCTGGTTTAGCGCTGCACCCCTTTACCGTCGTCGGTTCGCTTCCACGGTCTACATTTAAAGCTATAAATTTTCACCGCCTTCTTGCTTTACTTTTGCCTCGCTTTACAGCAAAATTGTTTTCACTGAAGTCGAGGTAAAATGTGAATCATGATTATTGTCGACATTCCATTTAATTGGTGGCTTTAAACCCCACTTCTTCCTTAATCATTTGTCTTACCGAAGTACTCATTACTGCAATTTTGTTTTACATAATCAGTGAAGTGTATTTTTTATTTGGCGTCTATCCAATACGTTATACAGTGAGACGTAATTGTGAACGGATAAAAACAAAGGCCTTTTACCAAGACACAATTAAAAAGGTCAATAGGATGTTAACAAGAGTACTTATAATACTTATAGACAATGATCGTTTGACCGGTTGCACTAGTTGCGAGTGAATAATAGAACATGACGATCCGTAAGTTCACAAGGCCAGGTCGACCGTCGCACAAACGAGTGGATCCGCAATCACCGAATCCTTGACCCATCCAGAAGAGGCTACTCAAATAGAATGCACCGGTCCTGTCGCCGTACGTAGATAAATAGGTATTTAAAATACCGTTCTCCGTGGGAACCGTGACGGGCGCCCGATAACCCTGCGCCAGCGCCGCTCGCGCCCGCACTAGTACAAACCACGTCGCGAATCAAACAATGAACTTTGTAATCGAAAACCATTTGGTTGCTTAATTTCGTAACTGTCTCTATCTGTCTTTTTATCTATGCTTTTATTTTCAATAAATGGATCGGACTGTTTAAAATTAAACTCTAACGTCTGTATTTTAGAGACGATTTTTGGAGATGGATGTGTTATCCATTGAAAAATAGACTCTATGTGGCATATATAAATACAGAGTGCAGGTTAGAGCGGCGCACGAGCTAGAGGCAATGCTGCACGCTGCGAGATGTCATCTCGATCCCCCGCTGTGACCCGCGAACAATATTGTCTCTGCCATAATGTATTGTGAATTTTAAAATCAATTCATATTCACTCCAGCGAGTTATTACTACAAGTTATGAAATATGATGATCTACGAATATCACGCTTTATACATGGTTCTTCGTATAATGGTTAATTCAAAATTCGTTTTACATTTATGAGTTTTGTTAAGCCGCGTTATAATGAAAATAGACGAACGGATGTACAGGCTAGACAGTCTAATTAAATAACAATTTGTGTAGTTGAATCATAATCACACATGATTATGATTACGGTAACCACACATAGTTAACGTAGCTTTCTAATTACTTTTGGTACTCTTTCGTGTTTGACGACTGTGATGAGTTTAGACTTTCGTGTTTAGTTTTTAAAACTTTAGTTATACATTACATACCTAGTTATTTTATTTTATATCACTGACATATAAAAGGTAAGTATAAGTCACTCATTGGTAACAACGAATTGGTTATATTACTGGTGATTTTAAAAAGTCGGATGAGTACTTTGGTTTATCACTTATCTCCTATTAACAAATTGACAAGCCTTACCTCTTTCTAATATGTACGAACATTTACAATAATCGATGTGTCGAAAATTGTCACTCGATTGTAAAAATTCCTAAGTAATTTCCAATTTATAAACGACACGCTGTTAATTCGTGTTACACCATTACCGTTTACGACTGTTATAAGTAAACAATTATGGCCATAGACTTCCTGTATGCGAAACAAAAATACATCTATTTAGTGGTAAGGTAGGGTTTTATAGTAGTAACAATTAAGAACGTAATAAAATAATAAATTGACTTTGGTCCAGACTTGAAAGTAGCACAAAACAGGTTATCAAGTAATTAACACGTTTACGACAACAGCTCTATCAAATTTGTCAATCTGTGCATTTTAAAGTTAATGAAGGACAAGGAAAAATATTGCCGTGAGAATAAATCTAAGATTGCGAATTAAAATTCGCATGCACCATGTAAACGGTTAAGATTTTTTATAACTAAATTCAAACAAAATACTCATTTAATTCTAGAAGCATTATCTCCGTTGTTACTCTCCGCACCTTCGATACTACCTATTTTTATTAAACAATCATATACTTATGTATCAGAAATGCGTATCTTTAAATCTATGGTTTAAATAATATGGTACATATACCCACTCAGTACATAATTATATACTCGTAATTATGTTTATTGTCAAGTTTAACCATCTTAAACCTTCGACCAATTACAACTAAGTTTACAACAATTAATAATTTATGTTTAGACCACACTTCAACATCAACATTTTAGTCACAGAATTGATCGCGTTATAAAACATAATTGAATATTTTAATAATAGGGTAGCGAAGGGTAGAGGTGTGAGATCAACCATAAAGATAACGTCGTCATAGAAAGTACTTCATCATAAACCGTTTAATGTTTTTTTCGATCCGTATCTGAAGCTTTTATGACCTGCCAAGTGGCTCTTTCAATCGCAATTTCGCATTGTGAACCAGTATTAATAATCACAGCACAATAGGAAGCATAAAATATCCGCTATCCATAGCATAGCGGTTATAATACACTTACAATGTATTCGTAATTATCTCTATGACTCATCTATTTCATTTGCAAATGAAATTAAATTTGTTGATACATTTAATGGCGTGACTGTACTTAATTCGATTATTGCATTTTAAAAAAGGAATCAATAAATGACTTTAGAACATTTACTACTTTAAATGTAATTATTGTTAAAATTGTTTCCATGCAATGCAATTAATAAAATGAAAAATACAGTAGGTAGGTAATTATCAAAATAGTAAAAAATAATGAAGTCTCGGTTGTAATAAAAAATCGAGATAAGAACTTTTTGCTATAGCTTTGCCAATCACAATGTAAATTATATCACATCGTTAGAGCTTACAATCGCTTAAAATACATGAATTAATGAGTGAATAAATATAAATAGATTTTGAATTTATATTTGTCACCGATGAACAGGTATAACTGATTAGTGATTATCTAACTAAGTATACTTTGTCTATCTAATTGTAATGTCACTATAACAGTCATTGTTATTTATTTTAAAATGCCGAAATAGGTGAAAAGGGTATGTGTAAAATTTATATGGCGTTCCTCCCGAAATTCTACTTGAATTCGGGAAGATTTCTCAGTCTCCACAACCCTGAATGCCTCGTTGACCAGTTGCATTAAGGATATTGATCGCGGCCATATACCGCACAAAGGAATTGTTAATTGCTCCGGAATCTTCTTGCAATGTTAACTATAATTGGAAACAGTCAATTAAAAACGAATTAAAGGATAGGTAAAGTTTCTTGCACTGTAGTAAATATTATGATTACCTACTCTTATGGTGTAGAGCGTAGAGTAGGTACATAAGTTTTCTCAAAAAAAATCTATTATCAAAATTAATTTGATATGTCAAATCAACACTTGTAAGTGCATGTCTCGTGTGAATTTATTTAAATAAAATTAATAATATTAAAATTATTTATTTAAAAACTATCATGACAATCAATAAGTTTGCTATAAACAAGACCGTTATGGAGGAATAACGTATCAAAATCGCCATTCACCTGCGCGGTCTCACGATCGCTCTTTATTTATAGATAGATATCGCAAACTGAGAGGGGCTTCGTATTTTGCATAACGATATAAGTTGTGAAGCACAATGACTACAATAAATGATTGTAGGAATGGACGGCGCCAAAATTTATTTTTGGTATTCGCTTTGTATATTTAAAAGTTGTAAGTATTGCAGCTCTTTGAACTTTTTATATCTCAAAAATGATGACTCAAAAAAAATTTTTGTCAATAATTACAATTTTTATCTACAATTTTAAGATAAAACTTACCGTTTCGCTAAAAATCTCGAAATCCTCGTTTTTGTGACCTTTGACCCTGATATTCATTTTCCTCAGTCCAACCTGAGATTTTTTTTTAATTTCATTTATAATGTTTTTTTGAACACTCCTACCAATTTTCAGCTTAGTGTGAATTATTGCAATATGGCTCTTATTTTTTGGTCCAATTTGAGCGAACTGTAAGCTAAAGTACGATAAAACTACTCTATAGGTACCTACACAATTGCTACACTTTTAATATTTCCAATTTAAACGGTCAGATGCTTGTTCATTTATCTTTTCACGAAACATCTGCTTTAATTGCATTTCGTATTAGCCTTTTAAATTACATTTTTATAAAATATAGAAAACTCATAAAAAATATAGTTAATATGAAAAATATAATTATCTGACACAACTAATACTACGACTTATTTACTGAATAAATGAATATGATAAAAATATATCTAGAACTAGTTTTTACATAATTAACTAACGTTGAAATCTACATACATTTAGAATGTTTCAGTGACTACCTATATCTAAAGCGGCCAACTGACAGTATAGTTATATATTTAAATATAAGCCTTAAAAAAGTGCGAGAAAAACATATAAATCTTTTGTTGTCCAATTGGATCAACTTCCTGTATAGACCAGTCGGTGGCGGCGGCGAGATCGGAGCGGGCACTTCCAAATCGGAGTTCTGATATTCTTTTTCTTCACGAATAAAAATAGAGCCAAAACACGTCGCCGTTTTTTATACCCGATGACCTTGCAGCTGAGTGGATTACAGGCTGTGATACACAGTTACTAAAAACCGGAGAGTGTGATGAATCGCAACCATTAAGCAGGCTATGACGATTAACGATTCAACAAATAATAATTAATTTTCGCAAAACGACCACTTCCTAGACAGGCTAAATGTTCTTTATGACTTAAAGTTATCATTGCAGTAAATATTAGAGCTTAAAAGATTTACTTTTACTTTTATTTAATAACGCACCGCTTGACGCACGATCGCATCGTGGAGAATAACATCGGCTCTATCCGGCATCGGTGAGCGTCATTTTTTATTTTTCTTGAGATAGCCTTCAAAATAAAACCGTTCATCTCGAGTATCAAGATTGCTTGTATATGCATAAACAATTACATCTTGCGTTGTAATATAGATTATATTTTATGTTATATTGTGTTGTAATATTTGTTGTGATTTAAAATGTGTAGGACGTTTTTAAACGCCCACACTACACTACTTGGGAAATAAATATGAACAGGATCTTTAGAATATAGTAATAAACAATTAAGTTACTATGAAACAACATTTTAATAAATATAATAATTATCACACGTTTACGGAAAACTAATTTTTGTTCATGCATCCCATTTTCGCAACTGTTTTTGCAGTTGAAAACTAATGCCACAGGAGTAAAGAAAAAAGGTTTTGTGTGCTAATGCTGAAAACTAAATGTAATTTCTTCGCGTAATCAAAATAAATTCACTCAGCCACAGAAACCTATCTTTTATGTTTCTGGTATTGAGCATTAATTCTGAGCCAGTACCAAAATTTCATTGTCAATTCTGGAGAACTGTACTAGTAGGTATTTACTGCATGTCCTAGTGTGAAGGTGCCAAGTCCAACTAAAACCACCTCTAAGACGGAAATTTTACTAAAACATACTACTATGTAGGTATTTACTTTCAATATCAAACTTAGTTGAAATTTTAACGATTTCAGATACCTATATAATGCTATAATCTAAAGTATTATAAATGCATTGGTAAATGTTACTACGCAAATATGGTAACAACGTATAATTATAACATTAATAGATGCTTTTCATCGATCGTAGACATGAATTATAACCCACCTCGATCAAAGGAATATTGAATCCGGATTCTCCTATTTTATGTGTGTCAATTAAATCTCTACTTGTCCGTTTTCAAGAGTTACAATGCGGGTGGCATTTCAAAATTATTGCAAATACAGTATGTTCTAGCTCCGAACTCGACAATATAATTAATGTTGTCTATGTTCCCGCTTAACGATATGTTTTTCTCTGATATTTTAATAAACTCAGGTTAACATTGAGTTATAATGAGTAAGAATAGTTAACAATGTTAGAATTCAGAAAAAAACTACGTTTAATTTTTATACATTTCAACTTTTATGCCATCAACACTTCACCAAGCCATTATTATGTTAATATGTATCACACTAGTCCATAGTAAAACATACCTGTTATGGTTACGTAATAATAAAACTAGGTATAATTCATTGATTTCCATTCGTGAAACATTATCAACTGGGATTTACAATCCAATTAATTGTTTTTTTGTCTGTTTGTCAGTGCATTTGTTTCAAGCTAATTGAAGCTTGAAATTAGTCAATTCACAAATGAAATGAATTGAATTAATTTAACGTATCTTAACTGCGGAAACCAAAGTATAAGTTTCTAGATGCAAAGCAAGAGGTGCCACTATTAAGTAATAAATACGAGTATACTAATAAGCAACAAAAGTTCAATATTTCAAATTGCCTTTCAAAAAGGGGGAGATAAATCATGATTTTATTGGTAGGTATTATCGATGAATACGGAATATGATATATACGAATATTGCTAGTCTAAGCCAGGACACACTGTATAATTCAACGTTTATAGGACGTGCCGTCTGACCTGCGATTTAACACCGGCAAATACACATCTATTTATTGTTTAAACCGCTCATTTACTTCGTGAAGACACGATTCACCAAATATGTAGGTACTGGTATCATATTTACTATGAACTTATCGTCAATTTTATGCTAGTGATTTTGCTGTCGCTAAAGTCTAATTTTAGTCTTGTACTATTTTAGCATAGGTAGGTAAGTAAATGATAATAAAACGGATCGTAAATGTGTTTAACTTAGTTTTTGAAGTTTCTCTTTCGTAATATCTGTAGCTTCCCTGTTGAAACAATAATCAACTCTACTAGTCTCTACATTATATAAACAAAGATATTCATGAGATTTTTAGTGATTTTTTTTTTCACTAACAAGTTTCAGTAATAAAATTCGTAAATAATTTGTATCATAGAAAGCAGAGAAGGTACTTTCTCTTATTTCTATGGTTTGTATGCATAATATGTAAATATGTACGTATTCTTCAGGCTATGAAAAGTTTCACTCCACAGAAAACCTAATTAGGGTCACATTATTATACATGAACATTTTCGATAACACTAAAGTCGACTCAATTTACGTTGAGCGCAATCTTCTCCAATTATTTTTGAAGTCAATGGTTGAAACGGACGTTTCACGCCTCAAACAATGGGCCTTTGGGCCTTCCGCTAGAAAGTCGCTTATCAATTCAATTGTCTGTGCCACACCCGCGTTCGTCACGGACCGAACTGCCCATCTCATTGTAACCATTTATCTTATGATTATGATGTGCTGTTAGCTTTGGATTTTGGAATAGTTATCTTTACAACGCTGATTACAGACTGTAGACAATACAGTGTTAAATGTCCACCTCAGACATACATTTAAATCGATTTATGATCGATGACAAAAAAACGCGTTGAGACTAAATTAGAATGTCGCATGAGTGCAACATAGCACCTAACGCGACAACATGTCATATTTTTTTGAAGCACTCAACAAAAAAGACATGTAACGAAAAGGTAAATCAAAGAAAAAAGGACTCCAAAATAGAGGTCTGAATATAATGAAATATGTAAATCACCGTCGCGCGGAAGTGCGGTGTGCAAGCGTATCACTGGATACTTAATTATATTTATTCTTTGCAGCAGTGATTTAGGGCATTGATAGCTTGCTGAGAAAATAAGTTTGACATTACCTAGACATCCGTAATGCACGTCATGACGTGTACTTTAATTAAAACTCTTAACATATCGTTATTTGAGATACAAAATTTTGATATGTACTAATAATATCTGATACTCTAGATATAAGTATCAACAATCTCCACACTGACAACGTCTTATAATTCGATTTAGCCGGCTGTACGCACGAAATCCATTGGCGTTACCTCGCTCGCTGAGGCGTTCCATTTAACGCTTAAAGTGCAAGCG
>DWKA01001323.1:0-12724 GCA_018249155.1 Panoquina ocola ocola | reverse complement strand
ATTACTTTTGTTTCTCCGCTATGTATTACCAAACCACTTTTATTTTTACGAATAGGTGAGGTATTCATTTTTTTTAAATTGAGTTACCCGAAAAGCACCAGACACAATCGTTGCGTTCGAAAGTATTCGTTCCACTGATCACTGTGAACTTGACTTTTTTAATTATGAAGGATTTGATTGACGGCTAGGCTGTCAGTTACTGCATTCTTATCGCGAACAGACTATAGTTAACGCTACCATACTACAGTGATAATATACTAAAAACTATATTACGATTCGATACCCATTACGTATATGTCTATTTAAATGCTACAAAGTATATAAACCCATCCGACTAGTGTAGGATAAAAACGTTAAGTTTCCCACCAGGTCCGCGATATAAATAGTCCGCTTCATAAAATTCGCCAATTAAAACTGGACTCGAGATGCATGGACGTAAAAGGGAGAGCTAATCGGGATCGCTTACACGACCAATCATCGAGAGAAAAATTATTATTGATATAAGATTTCTTTTACGCCTATTATAAAATTGTAGACGCAGAAATATGGAGTCGCTCTTTGATTGCACGACATAATTTTACAAGTTTCTTTTTTGCTAACAAAACCGTTTCATTTCGATTCTCTGTGGGAGTGGGGACACGTCATAATAAATTACTCTATGAAGGGAAAATAAATTGGTTAACAATCTAAATTTTAAACTCGGATTCGAAAAAAAATTTAGACAATTTAATTCTATTGAGTTTAATAATGTGACCCAAGATTAATTTTATAATTATTAAGTCACAAAACAAATTTCCTTCGCTAGAATCGAGCTTATCTAGACAACCTTGTAGGTATTACAGACAACAAAAACGCCTCTACAAATATTTTAACGTATTAAGGACACAAATTATATCTAAAAAAGGTAACGCTATAAATAATGATCATAAGTTACGACCTTCTTAAAATATTAAGGCAAAATGACCGTAAATGCTTCTATAATATTTACAGCGACGATATCATTGCTTTTTCCAGCCGCGCGTATGATAAATACATTCGTATATCATAAGAGAAATATGATAAATGGCGTATACTCACTTCCTTTCAAGCGAATCATAAATATTCCCAGTAACAACATTGAAATATAATGCGCCGGCGCCATCCCACAGGCAGCGATTACCCACTGAAAAAAAGTAAACAACACTTTTGAAGGAGGCAACTAATTGCCAAGTGTTTGCAGTGTCAGATTTTATTACGTAATTCTTTTAACAAATTATGTTTCGCTTACGTCCTTTCGTAATCTAGAGGCGTAAGCTGGAAATTCGAGCTTAATTATCTTGTCAAAGGGTTAACTTTGTATTGTATTTGTTACACACATTATAATTATATACAATTGAGCTTTCTTCACTCCTCTGTAATCCCGTCAAAACGTTTACGTAGAGTGTGGGTAGTGAGACATCAGTATGCCCCAAGTGCGGGATGACGGACTAAGCATAGCCTTAACCATAGATAATAACAGTGACCTATAAAAGTTAATCAAGAAGCATGAAACAAAGTTGATTTATCAAATAGATTAGGGAATTAGAATAAGATTTTTGAAAATACAACAACCATTACCATATATTCGTCCTGTAAAGTGATAAAATAGGTAGAGTATAAAATCGAAATTATATTTCCGAAGACAAACTCGTGAACGACGTAATAATTAGTTATAATTACTAGCGGCCCGCCCTCGTTTCACTTCGGGAAAATACCTCCTATTTATTTTTGCGTGATGTTATATAACCTTCCTTGATAAATGGGCTATCTAACAACGAAAGAATTTTTGAAATCGAACCAGTAGTTCCTGAGATTAGCGCGTTCAAGCAAACAAACACTTCAGCTTTATAATATTAAGTAGTAGGTAGATAATCAAGTTGTTATAAGTGCATAGTATTTGAGCAATACGGTTCCTTCATTTAAACAAACCTATGTTACATTGCAGTACGAATCTTTTCCACTCTCTCCGACAAACCCGCGTTATTAACCTCAGTATAAGCTAATCTGGTAATCAGGCGAAGGGTAAAGAACCGGCCTTGCACAACCCGACACCGGTAATCCGAGAATTGTTGCTTGTTTTATTATTACTTGTTTCTCTACCATTGAGCTTGCACTACGAACACATTGGATGGTTTAACCGTTCCGATGGGTTACGTAGATAGAACCATAGAACTGATGAAGAAATTAATCTATTTATATAAATGAATTGCTGTTTGTTAGTCTCGTTAAAACTTGAAAATGGCTGAACTAATTTGGCTAATTGTGGTTTTGAATTATTTGTGAAAGTCCAGGGAAGGTTTAAAAGCTGAATAAATATAAAAAAGCAGAGGAATACAGTAAAAACAACAATTTTGTTTTACCTTAGAAATTATTCCTGTCTATGAAACTACTTTTGTTGTGCGTTGTTATAAAAATATTCTGCAATTATTGTTCAGCATTTATTGATTCTTCCATCAATCCGTACTGGATATAATTATATACTACTATACACACCAGGAGTAACGCGTGTTTTACTCATAAACGGAGTAGGTATAATCGGAATGACTCAACGATGTTCTTTTCGTATAATTAACATGCATACCTACATATATCACAGTCATTCTCTATACTCACAATATGCCATCCTATTCGCGGTGAGAGAAATTTCACAGGATAACTAATGACATTTCACTCTACATTAGTATGATCTTGTTCGTTTTTGACCGGCTCGCGGTCACCGCAATGTGAACGCAGTCTTAGTATCCACCTAATGGTCTTACGACTGTCATTTGTAGAAATAGTTTTTGTTGCAAAGATGCACTTGTTTGCTGCAGATGACGTTGTTACTGCTGGAATCTTAATTGCAATTTTATCGTTAAATTTGCAAGCGACATACAAATTAGATGAATACGGATGTAGTGACTATATTTTTGGAACTAATACTAGTTTGTAACTGAGTTTAGTTTGATTATATTATAGGTAATTATAGTGCAATGGAACTAAGAATGGGAAAGTTATTGACCTCGACTGTCCTTTGTTTTTCTAAAAATATCAAAAATTAAAAAAAAAAAAAACTACTACTACGTATGTGACAAATAAATGACAATCTCATAGATACTCGGCACGTAACTTAGCAAGAGTCATAAAGAGACAGATTTGCAGAAGTGTTTGGTGCAGCGTTTTTAGAAAAAACTACTTCTGCGCATATAATTGTCTCTTTCAGACTCTTGCCAAGTTACTTGTAGATGACGATGGTACCATACGAAATTATATAAAGTAACCTTAACGAACTATAATACGCAAGGATATAAATGTATTATTTATAAAGTTATGGCACTTATGGCTTAAATTTACGGTAGGTATAAACAATCAAGCGATTTGTTTTTATCCATCGCGATTAATTATTGCAATTAATAACGTACCTACCTGATGAAATATGTAATCGGTTTCGCTTGCCAAGTGCTACTCGTCGTTATCATAATTCATCGCGAATATAAAACAAAGGTAAATCAACATGCACTTGGTATATGACTAGGGTAGCCAGCTCTTCGGGAAATTTGGGGTTGTCCCATCCTCGCCATTTGTTCCGTAATTAAACTTCATTGTCCCGGATGTGTTTAAAACATAAAAATCAGAAAAGGTACAGAATGATAATGTGACCAACAACAGCGCGCCGGTGATATGAATGACACTTGTGTATATTATTATGAATGTCACTTGTATGCATTTTTCTAAAAATAGTGAGGTGGTCGTATTTGTGTGACTAATACAATCGAATAGGTGAAGTTTTGATTTTGTGCAAAATGGCGCGCGAGGTTCCAATATAAAATTGAGTACATTATTGTTCTATACTTTCTCTGATTTCTATGGTATAAAACTACAAATAATAAATTACCGAGATGCTTATATCCCGACTGCGTCACCCTAATGGAATTGTCCCAATAACAATTCATATAAATGCCAGATGGTAACCCTAAACGAGACACATCAACAGTTGTAGCGATTTAAAAATGGGTCTCATCAGCTTATTTATTTCGACAAGCTGTGAAATTACACGCTGCAAATTTAATTATGCATCCGACTCATGATTTAAACATTGTAAAGGTTGATTTTGACTTTGAATCCTAGCTATTATCATGTCAGAGGAACTCGTGTCATAGTTGGTATTCAAAAAAGTTACAAACTTGTTTATAAAAAATATTTCAACCATGTAGGAGACTAGGAGTGGGTGTTGGCAACCGATTATCAATAAAATGCTATTGTAATTTACTTTTCAATACTATGAGAAAATGAGTAGGTGTCAGTTTCGTAGAGTATAGTCGGGGCATGTCAGTATTAATGTACAGCCAAGCTGGCTGTTAATTCAAACATCGGCCTACATAACAGTTATTTATTTATTTTATTCTTTGCTGTGCACACCAAGAAAATACAGAAATAAAAAATATTTTTTATTAAACACGAATGATTTGTCTTATCTAAATAATATAGTCCTATCGTAATATAGGTATATGATTTATCTATGTTCGTCACATTTTCTTGAACTAAAGTAGTGTCAGAAATATATTTTTATAATAGATACTCTAAAATTTATTAAGTACAGATATTTAGTGAATGTTAATTCATTCGCAAAAAATCTTTAACAAAACATCGCTGATAAAATTTCTTTTCGAAATTCGTTGAGGAACTAATTCTTCTTCATTATGTTATAATTTAACTATTTACCTAATTTAATTAATACTTAATTCGGTAAAGTCTCCTATTAAGCACACACTCTTTCAATGGTGTAACTGTAACACATAAAAGAAATAGGTACATTTGTTTCTATATTTGTGTAGATATCAATTATCGGTCTTAAGTTTCTCTATGTGTAAATAAAATTGTATCCATTAGTTTTATTTACATTCCGAAGTCACATATCTACCACCTATATGTCACATTAATGGGATCTACTTCAACTATCTACTAAAAGAATCATTAAGAAAGTTGATATTTATTGCACGCGAATAACAAACTTTATGAAAATGATATGAAACCTATTTAATAGCGAATGCAAAATCGTTTCGAGATAAAAATGAGATTTTATTTATAAGTATGAGAAATCGTGTACCAAGAATGTATTAATTTTATATTATATGAAATATGAACCTTGTTTTAAAGGCAACAAAGATTAGTATTAAATGAGAATGTCGTGAGCAATTTGCGTGTGAAATGCTTATAAATGTGGAATTTGCTACTACATTTAATTCTGAATATCTTTTAAATACTTAACTAAGTTGTTATTACCGTATACGTAACATGATACAATGATTACCTTAATAATAAACACATAATTATTATAAATATGTTTTGTATCTATGATCTATTTGATGATAACTAAACGGCTACCGTGCTATTCCTAGTAATTAGCAACACCAAAGACATTGCCGATGCGTTGTCGGCCATGATTGCCATGAATAAAAAGAAAATAAAGAAAACCTTAAGCAAGAACTTTCAATTTGTTCTCTCTGTTGCCAGCCAGTGTCAACGCACATAAAACACTGATATTTATTTTTATTATTTCAGATCTGTCAACATGGGGTCATCTAGTCTGCTCTTCGCGTTAGTACTTCTCGGCTTAGTGTTACACAGTCAATGCGCGCCGGGTGCAAGAAGATCAAGAGCGGCATCTGTAGAAACAGGTCGCCAAAGCAAGCTAGAAGATAAATACAAAGAAGCATCCACCAGTACTACAGAAGCACCCCAACCAACAGCAAGAAGAAACAAAGCCTTGAACTTATTCGGTTACTACCCATCATTCCTTTCATCTGGGCTTGATTATTCCGAAGACGACGACGATGACGTCACGTTCTCTGTTAATGATGACAATTTTGATGACGACGACCTCTCCAGAACCATTCCTTCAAGACGACGACAGCAGAACAAGAAGAAGAACGGGAATGCCGACGCTTATCGTAACGACAACATAAACACCCTTCAGTACGACAATTCACCAATTTTCTACATCAGACTACCTCCAACTCCATACATGTTTGTTCCTGGATTGGGTTACGTATCGCAGCCGCCCACTATTGGTCCACCGATGTCTCCGCTCATGCCGCAGGGAGTTCCACCTCAAGTAGCTGACCCCTTCATCAATCTTCCCCTGGACTTTGTATCGAATGGAAAACCAACTGGCGTATACCAGTGGAGTGGTGCACCTAACTATCCCCAAGTGCCCCAAATGCCCGTCGATCCCTTCGGATACGGAGGCGCTCCTCAACCAATAATGCCTCCTGCACCCCGACCAAGTTACGACATGTACAAGCCCAAGCCTAAACCAGCGCCAACCAACTCAAAGATCACCAATCTTAAGGGACCATACGTCTTCAACGGCAAGCCTGGAGACAGCGTCTATGTCTTACGGGACACTTACAATTCTATATACTCTGACGCGCTCCAAAACTTCTATCCTTAATTTAAGTTACGTTATAGGAAACGCATGAATGGCTCGTATCGAGCCGATATGCGCACAGTAAGAAATGCTAAGGTGTACTTAATTATTTGCAGTAATACATTCATGATGATGAAAAATGTTACAGTCAAAGCTGTAATGATTGTATGTATGATGAGATCGCTAAATCAATTTTGTGTATGTAATTGTGTATAATATCTATAAATTAAATCGTAGCATTTGATAAGCTAACTTTCTCTGTGAGTCTTGTCGTAAAGATAAAACCGTCAAAGTAGTGATTGACTGTAGGGATAGATTATGACATTATCTGTACCTACTCTTCATGTGATAACAAACTTGTACGGACTATATTTTATTTCAGTGCAATTATTTTTATATCTGAAAATGCGAATCTGTTATTGATAGAGCACATTTTATATGTATCCGGTTTTAACTACTTTATTTTCAAGTTATTGAAGTTTTAAGGCACTTCGAAATTTACTTGAATGGTATTTGCTATAACATACAAAAATAAATTAAATATTAAAATCACACACGACTTGAGAGCAAATATTTTTGTGTGACGTAAATGTCTGTCGTGTTGGGGACTAAACCTGTACCCCTCTTTGAGAGAATCGCTACCAACATGTAATCCCTACGTGGTATAGATTTAAATGTATGGTATTGTATGGGTATTACATTATACTCATTATACCTAGTATAGATTTATACGATATTTTGTGGTCTTAACATTTTTTAATTGTGAAGTGAAAAAAAAGTTTAGATTTTAAGAACTCTACATTCTTGAAAATGTGAGCTAAGTAATGTTAAATCTTTTGAAGAAATTATAATTATTTAAATTCCATTAATTTATTATTAATAGGTACATGGTGCTAATTTAATTTAATTTTTTAATATTTAAAGACTGAAAATGTCTAGCCGTCCATCAAAAAAAAATCGTAAATTACGTAGCATTTGATAACAAGTTGTAGGTATTATTACTATCATTAAATTAAGTATTTTATAAGTGCATTATTAAAAAAGGCCTGAATAAGTCAATATTTTATGTAACAACTTAATTAAGTAGCTACATTAATATAGTTATATAATATTTACATCATATAATTTATTTATTAAAAAATAATTCGTAAGATAATATGTAGGTACAAAATCTTTTAAAATACATATTCATTATGTATAAGGTCTCTACTGATTCCGTCACGTAGATTTAAGACGCTTGCAATAATTTAAATATTGAAATCAATTACGTTTTTTTAAAGGTAATTTGTAAAGGAATCGAAAATTATGTGTAAGAAGTGCTGAAGAAATCAGATAGATATTTTTTCTCTTTCACTATGGTTTTTAAAGCCATATAAAATAAATTACACATACCTACAGCTTTTACTTTGAGAACCTCTGTGTAAGACAAGTCATTATTGCATGAAAAAAATAATAGGTTGATACTTTTGATAATAATTAAATTATTATTATTAAAATAAATTTTGATAAATTATACATTTGTAAAAGTATCATAACTTACGGTTATGTTATAATTTTACTAGGTAAAAAGTATATCACTGTATAAGATAGTCATATTCATATTATATGGAATTATACAAAAGGATTTTTATGTAGATTTTACCTGCCGGTGATCTCCTTAACTTCGAATGGTTTTAATTATTGTTTCAAATTTCTATAAATCCCTGACGCAACATGTTAAAATAGTTTTTCAAAGCATTTTTTTTTTCATGAACAATTTAAAAAGTATGAAAAAATATGTCTACGTAAGTATATATAGGTTTATCATAATTAAGCTATGCGTTATATTAGCCCAAAACAGTTAGGGTACAGTAGCCCAAAAGATAACATTTTAAAAGTTTACAAAAAAAATATTCCAAGTTGCTTTTAAGAGATTTTTGCACTTTAGATAAATCTTTTGAGTGCTAAGGGGATCAACGGATTGGACGGTACTTACTATAAACTATCGATAAGAAATAATAACAAAGTGATGAAGTGTTATAGTGTAAGTATGGTCCTACGACTGTAAAATTACATTGTATGTGTTATAAATAAGAAATAATAAAAAGCCAGTGAACAAAATATTACACGAATAAGATATCTTTATTATAGATGTGGTGTTGTAAATACTTAAGTTAGATAAATAAAAATATGTGAGGTATTCAGTGTATAATACCTAATAAGTAGTTACATAATACATATCACATTAATGCTCATAGTTTTATATACCTACTACCTATCTATTTTTATTCATTTTAATTAACATCGAATTATAGTTGAGTAGATAATTTAGTTAAAAAGACGTATCAATAATTAAATAATAGTTATTTGTTAACTATTTACCTGGAGTTTACCGATTTGTATTTATTTAAACAAAAAGAGTGAGTCGTGAGACGAAATCTGACCTCATTATCACTCACCATCAGGTAGGTTTGAGGTCAAGTACTAACATACAAAAAAAAAATGTTTTTGATTTGAAAATTAATATTCTGTAGACAAGTTTTATTGGCTGTATTTTGTAACGAGTTTACAAAGATTTACATTTTGAGTAATTACCAATTTCTATTTTTAGTCTTGTGTTAATGGCAATTCCGTATTTTTAAGTTAATTTTAATATTATCTAGGCAAATGTAATTTACAGTTTTAATAAGTCCTTTCTACCAACCTGGATGTAAGTAGGTAATTATTTTATAATTAAACGGACACAAATAAATTTATATTACACAAAGGGATCATGACCTTGGCCTTTGGAACCTTCATAACGGAAAATCGTTAATTAAAAACTTATCATTATAAAATATAAATACATGTCTGCATATATGATAAAAACTAAATATTTACCTAAAGTCATTGATTGTTGCTTAAGATACAGTTTTAGGTAATTTTATTATTAGTAATATCTACTTTGTGATTAGTATAATAAACGTAATTACGTATTTAAACTGTTTTTTATTTATTTTCCAAGTCAATCTTCTTACTATTTCGATATACTTAATGATTGATCACAATCATAACGTTTCACTGAAACCACGTAATGGCGCAAACCGCATCATTTTCGGTTGGTACCTTTACTGATAATACCACTAATAACAGCAGTGATAGTTTAGTGGTTTGGAGGTTGGTCTCTCGAACGGTAAGTTCTGCGTTCAAATCCTGCACGCACCACTAGTTTTTTATAAAGTTATGTGCGTATTAGGTACTAGTTAATTGTTTTCACCTTCGATGAAGGAAAACATCGTAAGGAAACCTGCACATCTGAGAGTTCTCTATAGTATTCTCAAGGGTGTGTGAAGTCTACCACCTAACTGGCCAGCATGTGGAATATGGTCTGTAGTCTGTACCCCTCACATTGTGAGAGGAGACCCGAGCCCAACAGTAGGACAATTGTTATAGGTTGTAATGATCTTTACTGATATCAGTCGCTGCATCATTAAACGACTTGACAACGATGTTTCATTGATCACCTGAATCCGGTTGAAGCAAGGGCAAAATATTATTTTTGATTATCCCTGCTTCTACACGTTCTATCACGCACAACAAGTATACATCCTTTTTGTGCTTTCGTCGTAAAAATACCGGCGCCGTTGTGTATCGGCGAAGCGATTCGCCTCGTAGTAGAGCAGCTTCCCTGATTCCGCGTTTTGCTCTGAATGTATTAGTTTTACTACAATTGGGTATTTTGGTTTTAGTTTAAAATTGTAGTCACATTTAACAATAATTTTAAAACGAATAAAATAATTATGAAATCATTATTCTGACAGCGCCATCTTTTATCGATTTCCAACATCAAGCGAAACATAATGTTGGGCTGTCTATAATGCACAGTACAATATTTGAGATGGCGTTACATACATTTTGAAATCATGGTAATTACTGGTATGCTACGATTTTTTAAATTCAATTTATACGTACCTTTCCGAGAGTAAAAGCTGCAGTTCATGCAACGTTTCGTTTTTGCAAGTAGTTAAAGACAACTTGACAATGACATTGACTTGACTTTAAAACTCGTGAATGTCGAAGTGACATTACACAATTCAAGTTATCTGTCATTCTGTTCAGTCTGTCAACAGAAGTCAAAACTGCTGCTTCCCAGTAGAACATAAAAGTTCATAAAACATGTCGTAAAACAGAAAAAAAGGATTTATCTTTTAATTATCAATATTAGTTCTAATCGAACACAAAATACAAAGGCTCATGTATACGTCGTAATCTAAGTGTATGAAAAAATATTTACGAATAATAGTGATAATTTGAAGTGACGTGCATAATGTGCGAACACAAAAACGGCAAGATGTACATATCCTTGTGTTAGACTGTTAAAATACGTTTAGAAGTGCGATGTTCCGAAGCAGGAGCTGGTTTGGTGGAGGTTGGGGACGCCCCAAGAACCCCCATTCCTTAGAAAGATTAAAATATTTACACAATATTCTGTGCAAAAATACAACAGTGTCTGAGAGTAATCGTGGAACTTTGGTGGAGTCTTTAAGATGCATAGCTGAAATATTAATATGGGGAGATCAGAATGATAGCTCTGTGTTTGAGTAAGTTGTTTCAAGTGTTAGAATCTGTCATCATAAATTTACAAACCTTATGGATAACAATGTATTATGTGGCTTCTGTTTATGCTTTGTGACATAAATATAATCAGCCTATGTTTTATGTAATGCATATTAAACTGATGCTGCCTGGTTCAACTTATCATAATGTGATTAGAATATACAGTAATTCTTGTTACACCTTTATGATGTCCTTGATATTACTTTCATTTAAAATCGTCTATTCATAATTTTCAATTTTATAATTAAAATTTTTCAATAATGTATTGTTTGTAGTAACAATAAGATAATGTATTGTAGTTTCTTTCTGGAGAAGAATATGCTGTCTTATTTTCTCAAGATAATGAGGCAGAAGTGTGGAGGTTCCTCGTATGTGTGTGTTCAGCTGTTGCAAACACTGAATATATTGTTTGAAAATATCAGAAATGAAACATCACTGTGTAAGTATGTCTATCAGGTAAACACTCACACATCTTCTCTATAATGAATAGGATTGTAAGAATATATATTATAGTAAATACAGTATAATCTCGCTAATCTGGCACTTTGATAGACCGGCACATCCAATAATCCGGGTGGACGGAAAATAATATTTTATTCATTACCTATGATTTTTTCACTATAATCCAGTAATCCGAACATTCCAATAATCTGGCACCCTCCAGTTTTTAATAGTGCTGGATTAGTGAGATTGTACTGTAACTTAAGTAGGTATCATTGATACAGTTATATCATTTTTTAATTCCACCATTTTCTCTCAATGGTATACTCATTGATTTCTAAAATGTTATAGTATTTCTGTTACAATATTTGAGAGCCTATGCAATGTATGATGGATATTTAATCCTCTATCAAATCATACATAAACACCTATTTAGCTGTGCCTTGTAAATCCTGTAGTTGACTCATAGTGGTCTCTATATCCAAATTACTTTGACCGATATACTGATAAAATTATATTAATTTATAATCCACAATTTCTCTGTGAAAATGAAAATCAGTACTTTGATATTTCAAGACATTTTATTATTATTATTGCCATGTAATTAATATACTGTACTAAACTTATTAGGTAAAGAAATGAAAATGTCAAAATATCAAATCAATATTTCTCAAATTGTATTTGAATGACTTCTAAGAGAGAATAACAGCATTTTGTTTATATGTTGTGTAAGTTTAGTAACAGAAATAGGTCAATAGCATTATAATGTGTCCATTAATGATATTAGTAACATAAAACTAATGGGCATTTAGGGAGGATCGATTGTTGGTATACCCATCAGCTTCACTCTCGTATCTTGAACGAATAGGAAGTTAAACTGTACCTTGGCTTCAACCTATTATTCTCATATACATAATATAGAGCATAGGCCGTAGGTCTCTGCACATAATTGAGAAGGCCTAGAACATACTCCACCACACTGCTCCAGTGCAGATTGGTGAAGGGGTTAATGGCCGACACGAGTATCTTTACCGACTGCTATCTAATGATAACTATTGGGGCCGAAGGCTTTATGTGCTCTCCGAAGCATGAGAATACTCTAGAAATTTTTGCCACTAGCGATCACCCATCTAACTACCGACCGCACCAATTGTTCATACATTAGAATTCAATATTCTCATAAGGCATTGATTTCATTGCTGTATATCTATACTAATATAATAAAGCTGAAGAGTTTGTTTGTTTGATTGAACGCGCTAATCTCAGGAACTACTGGTCCGA
>DWKA01001322.1:0-12725 GCA_018249155.1 Panoquina ocola ocola | reverse complement strand
GTACTCCTCCAAGTGTTTCTCGACTGCTGCGACGTGATCCTGTCGATCGGTCGGGTTCGGTCGGAACTGGCGTTCTAGGTGTTCGGCGAAGATCTCCGCTCGATCTTCCGCCCGGTATCTAACCGTGCCGTCGCTGTGGCGTAACGGGCGGGCCGGAACTGGGGTATTCTTAAGTGACCTGCACACTTTGTGCAGGGCCACGTCGTCGTCGACTGCCGGGTCTAGGCGCTCCTCCCAGCTCTCGGCCGCGTACGCGTGTAACTCGGCCTTGAGTCGGTCGGCGGCTGCGTTGAGCTGGGTCTTCAGTTGAGGGTCTCTGGACACCTCCCAGCGCTTCTGCAGGCTGCGCTTCTTTGCGAGGGTCTTTCGTAGTTTGTAGGGGAGCGGTGGTAACCGCCCCTGCGCTCTGTGCGTGGTCGTCGCAGCCTGCAAAGCCTCTTGGAGGCTCTGAGTCAGCTCGCCCGCCAACTGGTCAACGTCCGCCTCCGTGCGGACAGGCCGAGTTGGAGTGGTGATCTCCAGCTTCTCCTCGAAGATAGTCCAGTCCGTGATGAGACGTGGCTTCGGTGAGACTTTCTTTGGTTCCTTCGCCAGGACTAGCAGGACAGGCAGATGGTCGGACCCCATGCTGTCCTGCAATGTCTCCAGGTGTGGCTGGCAGTGGAGTCTTCGGCATACCGCTATGTCCAGAACGTCCGACGTTGCGTTCGGTGAGCGCGGGATGTACGTCGGGGAATCCGGACCATAGACGGCATAGGCCTCCTTCTCGGCGATATCGAACAAGAGCCTCCCGCTCCAGTTCTCGACGTTGCTGTTCCACCCCGGGTGCTTCGCGTTCCAGTCGCCCGCGGCTACCACCGGGACCGGCGAGTCCATTATCTTACGGACGTCAGCCAGTCTGATGGGGGTGCCGCTGGGCGGGCGGTACACGGCGTAAACCCGGAGTGGATTGCCCTCGAGGCACATCTCTATGCCGAGGGCGTATGCTCCTTCCAGCGAAAGGAGCGGGAGCGGCTGGTGCACGATTCTCGTGCGCACATACACTGCCAGGCCACGGTATACCCTTCCAGTGGGTGATGTTTCGTCCTGGCGATACTCGGTGTAACCCGGAAGCTTGATGTTGTCCGACGGGGCTAAGAAAGTCTCACACAACAAAGCCACGTCGATCCTCTGCTCCCGGAGGAGGATGCGGAGTAGTGCGGCCTTTCCTGCTAGGCCGCGGGCGTTCCAGAACACTACCCTGAGGGAACTATTCATAGTAGAGACGAGTTATCTCCCTCAGGGCTTTGGTGACGATGTGGATGGGGTTTTCCCCTTGGTCCACCGCCTCCAGGAGTTCGTCCGTCAGCTGCATTACTATTTTCACAATGTCCGTCTTCGCGGACTGTGGGTGTTTCTGCGCCCCCTCCTCTCTCTGCGCCCGCGATCGGGGGCGGCGAGGTGCCGGGGCGGGGGCCGTCCGCAGCTGAACGGCTTCCCTTTGTTGCTTCTTCTTTGGAGGCGGTGCCGGAACGCCCGAAGAGGCGGCTCTGGAGGGGGCGGGGGTCTCCGTGCGCTGGGCACCCGCCTTCCCTCTACTCGCTCGCCTCTGCTTCCGCATCCGCACAGGAGCTCCTCTTTCGGTGGGGCCATTCGCGGCCGCCATGAGGGAACCCGCCTGCTGTGGCTCCGGGGTTCCCTCCCTGGGTTTTTGTTTCCTTGGTCGGGGACCGGCGGAGGGCGTCCTCGCCCTCTGGTTCGGTTGCTTCTGCGGCGCGCGTGTCTGTGCCACCGGACCTGCGCGCTTATTCCGCTTCTCTCTAAGGAATGCGGGGCATCTACTATAGTTGGCCGGGTGTGGCCCTCCGCAATTCGCGCAGGTCGCCGGCTCTTCCTTAGGCCGCTGACAGTCGTGCGCGGCGTGCTCGTCGCCACACCTCACACAAGCCTGCGGTCTGTGGCAGTTTTGGGAGGAGTGACGGAATTTTTGGCACCGGTGGCACTGCCGGTCCCTTTTTCCCGCGCCACGCCTCAACTTTTATCCCGGGCAGGCAGAGCAGCTCTTTCACTGCGTATATGCCCGGGATGGCGTTCTCCCTGCCGAGGTGTACTAGGAAGATGCACCCCGGTCTTCCTCGGCGTGCTCGGATGGGCCTGATATATTCAGGATGAAAACCCAGGTCGCGGAGCTCCTGTGTGATCTCCTCCGTTGGGGAGTCCGCTGGCAGCCCCCGTAGTGCCACCTTCACACAGCGCTCGCTCTCAGGCTGGTAGCAAAACCAGGGGAACGGTTGCTCTTTCTCTAGCTCTTTAAAGTAGCCAGCTACTACTCTGAATTCATTTTCATCTTTCGGGAAGAACTGAAACTTCCCGGGTTCTTTAGGATCCGAGAAGGCGTTTGCAGCTCTTCCCAGGCGTTCTTTTAAGGCTCTTAAATGGTTCCCCCAGTTTGGCAGCGCATCTACCACGATCGGTGGCACTTTGAACTTCTTCTGCTGCTGTGGGGGGGCTGCTGATGCGGCGTTCGCGGCGTAAGACGCGGCACCCTGCGCGGGGGTGCAGCCGTCCACACCGTGTGGTCTTCACAGCGCCCCTCGAGGGGGCGGGTGGGTTCCATAGGGCTTGGGTTGCCCTCTCCGGAAGTTGCATCCGCGACCCGTAAATACGGGTCGGTCCTCGGGTTGGACCCGTGGGTCCGTGGTTTCTTGTCCAGCTGTTTATGTAGTATCCGGTGGTGGGGCGGCCTTGCGGCCGCGCGGTGTCATGTCAATGGGGGGGGGGGGGTAAGTCTTCACGCCGCCCGGGCGATCAGGCCCTACCAGGTGAAAACCGCTGGTGGAGAGCCCAGCAGGAGCCGATCAGCGACCGGGCGGCGACTTACGAAGCCCCGGCGTCGTCGGCAGGCGTCCCCTGCGCAACCACCAGGTCGCGCGGGAACGCCCTGCCGTCAGGTGGTCGAGCGTGGAGCGGCGCCAGGTCCCGCAGGTGCGGGAACCGCGACGCATCGACACGCTCGAACATGTTGCGTGCCAGTCTCGCGACGAAGTCATCCAGGCTCTCAACTCGGAGATCCCTCTGGATGACGGAATTCCTCACGTACCTTGGCGCGCCGACTACACGGCGCAGCGCCATGGCCTGGGCCGAGCGCAGTCGCCTGCGCATCGGCTCGCTGACCAGCGCGTACCATGCCGGCGCGGCGTACGTGAGGCGGGGTCGGATGTAGGTCTTATAGACCCCAACCTTGATGTGCAGAGGGAGGCTCGAGGAGAGCACTGGAGAGAGGACTGCCGTCGCAGCTCTGGCACTCGCAATCGCCTGTTCCGCCTGGGGCTTCATCGAAATCCGGTGGTCGATCGTGATCCCCAGGTACTTCGCCCGTGGGGACCACGAAATGTCCAAGCCATGGAGCTTCAGAGTGGGGTCATTCGCAGCAATGGAGCCGATCCTCACGGCCTGCGTCTTCCCTACGTTCACCGACAGACGCCACGCGGCGAGCCACTCGGGGAGGGCATCAAGCGCGCGCTGCATCTTGACGATGGCGTGGGGCATATTAAGAGACGTGGTGATATACGCCACGTCATCGGCATACAGGGCGAGCGACGCCCCCCCTGCCGCCGGGATGTCGTCGGTGTACACGGCGTAGCAGGCCGGAGACAGGCAGCTCCCTTGCGGGACCCCGGCCGCGACGGGACGCAACGTTGATACGGCGTCCTCCACCGCTACTCTGAAGCTCCTTTTATCAAGGAAACTGGAGATCACCTTGACGGCACGCCTGGGCGCCGACGTCTGCGAAATCTTGTACAGCAGTCCGTCGTGCCAAACACGATCGAACGCCTTCTCCATGTCGAGGAATACTGCACACACGCGTTCTCGCTTGTTGCGCGCCGCGGTTATGGTGTGCAGTACCCTCGCCAGCTGTAGCGTCGTGCTGTGTTCCGGCCGGAACCCGAACTGTTCCGGTCTGGGAGTCATGTGGGGATTGAGGTGTTGCAGCAGGAGCTTTTCAAACACCTTGGAGAGCGTGGGCAGCAGCGTGATCGGCCTATAGCTCTCCGGCTTCAGGCGATCTTTCCCCTGCTTGGGCAGCATAATGATCCGTCCCTCTTTCCAGATCTTCGGGAAGGTCCCGGTGCGCAGGATCCCGTTAAAGAGGCGCGCGACTGCTCCGACCGTCCTCTGCGGGAGGTGTCGCAGCGCCAAGTTCGAGATCCCGTCCGCTCCCGGGGCCTTCCGGGCGTCAGTCTTCTGGATCACACGCTGCACCAAGCCGGGGGACACGACGATGGGGTCCTCCTCGGGAGCTATAGGCAGCGCGAAGTAGCTCTCCAGGTGTTGCTCGACTGCCGCAACGTGACCTGCCTGGTCCGTTGGGTTCGGCCGGAACTGGCGTTCGAGGTGCTCGGCGAAGATCTCCGCACGATCTTCCGCCCGGTATCTGATGGTGCCGTCTTCATGCCACAACGGGCGAGCCGGGGTAGGGGCGTTGGACATGGCCCGGCACAATCGATGTATTGCCGGCCAATCGTCCACGCAGGAGTCTAACCGTGCCTCCCAGCTCTCGGCCGCGTGGGCGTCCAACTCGGCCTTGAGTCGGGCTGCGGCCCGGTTGTACTGGTTCTTCAGCTGCGGGTCTCCTGAATCCTGCCAGCGTTTCTGCAGGCTGCGTTTCTTATCTAAAAGTCGCTTCAGGTGACGGGGCAGGGGGGGTAAGATCCCCCGGGTAGCTTTTTGTTTCGTCGCAGCCTGCAGTGCATTCTGCATGCTCTCGACAAGATCTCCCGCCAGCTGGTCAACGTCCGCATCCGTGCGGACGGGCCGAGTCGGTGTGGTGATCTCCAGTTGCATCTTGAAGTCAGTCCAGTCCACGAGTTGACGTGGTTGCCTTGGTGAGACTCTCCTGGTTTCTTTTGCCAGGACGAGCAGGACAGGCGCATGGTCGGATCCCATGGTGCCCTGCAGTGTCTCCAGCAGTGGTGGTGCGTGGAGTCCTCGGGTCACCGCGATGTCCAGAACATCCGACGAGTGCCCCATCTGGTCGGGGAAGCGTGTCGGGGAATCCGGACCGTACACGGTGAACCGGTGCTGTTCGGCGAGGTCGAACAGCAGCCTCCCGCTTGGATTCGACACAAGGCTGTTCCACCCCGGGTGCTTGCAGTTCCAGTCGCCCGCGGCTACCACCGGGTCCGGCGAGTCCATCAGTTTGAGGACATCAGCCGGAGGGATGGTGCCTGCGGGCGAGCGGTAAACGGAGTACACCCGAAGCGGGGCATCATTCGCGCTGACCTCTATGCCCAGCGCTTGTATTTTCTCCAGCGTGATTGGCGGGAGCGGCTGGTGGACGACCCGGTTTTTCACCACCACTGCGAGACCTCGGCAGGCCGCTCCGGTGACGTCGGTGTCGTCCTGGCGATAGACTGTGTAGCCTGGAGTCTTAAATCGATCCGACGAGGACAGGAGAGTCTCGCAAACCAAGGCAATGTCAACTCGCTGTTCCCGTAGGAGGATTCGGAAGAGGGTGGCCTTCTTCAAGAGGCCACGGGCGTTCCAGAATATCATCCTAATCGTGTCGCTGTTGTTGGCCATATTGGTCCAGTACACGATTTAGGGTCTTAAGGGCCAGTGGTACGGGGTCTTCCCCCCTCGTCACCGCCACCAAGAGCTCAGTTACCACCTGCAGCAGCTGGGCCAGCTTCTCGCCGTCCCCAGCGTGTGTTGTGGCCCCCTCATTCCTCGCCGGCCGTGATTGGCGGCGGGGGGCCGGGGGAGGGGCCGTCTGCAGGTGTTCGACAGCTTCCCTCTTCCTCTCTTTCTGTTGCGGCTTCTGCTCGCTCCTAGCGGCGGTGGTGGAAACGCCCGTGGGCGCGGGGGGTTGGGGGGCGGCCTGTGCCTTCCTCCTCCTCCTTCCCCCGCGCTTCCTCCTCCTCCGTGTTGGAGCTCCGCGCTCGGTAGGACCGTTCGCGGCTGCCATCAGGGAGCCCGCCTGTTGCGGCTTTTGGGCTTCCTGGATAGATCTCGATCTGGGACCGGATACCGATCTCGGTCTTGGTCGCTGTTGGGACAGTGCCACCGTGCCTGCCCTTCTGCTTTTGGCCTCCTTCAGGTAGGCCGGGCATCTAATGTGGTTTGCCGGGTGCGGGCCACCGCAGTTGGCGCACGTTGCTGGCTCTTCCAGTGGTCGCGGGCAGTCTCGAGCGGCGTGCTCTCCGCCGCAACGTACGCACGCCTGCGGCCTGTGGCACCCGTGCGACGAATGCCTGAATTTCTGGCAGCGGTGGCACTGCGCCGGTCCCTTTTTGCCGCGCCAGCTTTCTATTTTGATCCCGGGCATGCATAGCAGTTCGTTGACCGCGTAGATGCCCGGGATGAGGTCCTCCGTCCGTTTGAAATAGGCCAGGAATATACATCCTGGCCTTCCTTGGCGAGCTCGGATGGGGCGGATATATTCGGCGACGTACCCCATCGCGCGGAACTCCTCCTCCATCTCCTCTATAGGTGCGTCGGATGGCAACCCCCTGATTGCCACCTTGAGGCTTCTTTTTTCTTTAGGCTGGTATTCGTGCCACGGCAGCTTGGTCTTGTCCGTTAGGTCGTCCAGATAGGCCTGGACGATTCGGAACTCCGTCTCGTCCAGCGGGATAAATCGGAACCCGGCTTTGTAGGGACGACCGTTGGCTGCTCTGCCTATTTTCTCCTTTAGCGCTTTAAAGTGCTCGTGCCAACCTTTGATGTGGTCCACGATTAAGGGAGGGTATCTGTTGCCTTCCTTGTGCGCATTCTTTTTCTTCTGCTTCTTCTGGCGTGTCAATACGGCAGCAGACGTCGCGGGACCCATCACCGGTTGCGCGGCGCGCGCAGTACTCGGTGGGGTCGCGGCAGTCGCGGGCGCGATAGATGGCGCGGCCGTGGTTTGGGCGTAAGTCGCGGCGGGCGTGACGACCGGCGCGGCACTCGGCGCTGCGGGCGCGGTGCTCGGCGCGGCAGTCGTCGCTCGCGACGCGGTTGACGCGGTGACGTGCCTTGTGGTAGGGGCGCGCGCGGACGCGGGCGCGGCACTCGGCGCTACGGGCGCGGTGCTCAGCGCGACGGTCGACGAACGCGGCGCGGTAGGTGCGGTGAAGTGCGCTGCGGCGGGGGCGCGCGCGGTCGCGGGCGCGGCACTCGGCGCTGTGGGCGCGGTGCTCTGCGCGGCGGTGTCCGCGGGCGCTCTCCCGCGCAAGCGCGGGTCACGCGTGTCACGTTGGGGTAGCGGGGGGAGGGGCGGGTACGCCGTGGTACACGGGCGCTTGGCCTCCTCCCCCGCCTCAGTCTCCTCCGGGCTTCTTGGGCGCCTCTGCGCCCTCTCCGGTGCGGCGGAGGTCGGCGGTCCGATCCACTGTTTCAATCGGAACCGCTCCTCTGCCAAGAGTTCCTCTCCCTCCACCCCCGCCAGTGCCCGCGACCTGTCGTTGAGGATCATTGACACGGCGGCCAATACTTCCTCGCTCAGCAGGCCATGTTCGGCCAGCTGCTGCGTCACGACCAGGTCGCGCTCAAGCCGAGCCTTCGGCGAGCATGACGGCGGGGCGGGGGGGGGGCGGGGTTCGCGCTGCGCGAGGCGCGCCGGGTGGTGTCAATTTGTGCTTCTGTGTCTTGTCCGGTGGGCGGAGGGGGTATCGGGGCGCTCGGCGCACCCAGTCGCTGGGCGGATGCTGAGCGCCGCTTCGCATCAGCGAGCGGTCTGCCCTGCACTCCATCAGCGGCCGGCGCGCCAGGCGCTCCGGCCCTCCGTAGGCTGCCGCTGCGGCCTCTCGCGGCGAGGGACTGGGAGCGCGCGCGCGCGGACTCTGCTCCAGGCTTGGAGCGGTCTCGCGCGCGCTGCAGCTCTCTCCCTTCAGCCTGCGGGTCCGCAGACGGAGCTGGTGGTGGTGGGGGGCCCTGGGACGGACCCCCGTCATCCCCAGTATGGGGCATGACTCTCGCTCGCACTGGCACGAAACGTGGATTTCCGGGGGTACTACGCAAAAAAGTTCTAACTCAACCGGCGGTAGTTTTGAAAAACATCCCGCCGGCGGCCCCTTTCCCTCTCCGGAAATCCCACGATTTCGGGAGGGAACAGGGTAGTGCGGTCCGAATCACTGCCCCGTAATGTCACATTCACTACTTTTATCAAGAATAATATATAAAACGTAATTCAATAATCAACGCGATGAACGGAGCGGCTACGGACACGTGCGACGCGCGAGAAGCCTGTAGCCGTCCAGCTCCTGCTCCTAGCTTCAAGGTCCTTTTATAGGCGGTCTCGGGCGCGGCGGGCGTGCGGCGGTGGGGTCGCGCTCGGTGAATCAGTCGAGGCCGGAGTGCGGATGACGCGTCGTTGTAGTTGCGTTACAGTGTTGAATTACATTCGTCTGATTCGTAAGTTTCAAATTCTTGTTCTTCCCCTGCTTCTTCTTCATCTTCATTTTGGATGTAAGTAAATTGCGTCAATAGCGATGTATCGCATGATACTTTGTCGGAATCAAACTAATACTTCATTGTTTGTGATTCAATATTAGAGCACGACCGGCCTTTACAATTTGAGCATGCCAAAGAACAAAACAGCCTGACTTTTTTGCAACCACATTTAGCAGTGCATCCCTTTTTGTACTTGCAAAAAAAATGTTCAGCAGTTTTTCCGGCGCAGGTGGAAGTAAAGTTTGAACTGGTTCTAATATATTGTTGACCAACTTCCAAGGGTCTAGCTGATAACCAAGCCACACTTAAACTTGGTAATATACTCGAAAAAGATGTTGGTAATGGTGAGCAGCAACTGAGATTGGAGGAAGACAAGCTAATTGAACTTGTTTTTTACTTTTATTATTTTTAACTAAACATGCATATCGATGTAAACAGGTAGTTTTTTTAGGAGCTCCGTACATAGAAAGAAGAAGGCGGATGCCGTTGGTAATAGCTTCTTGTTGAGTTGAATTACTCTTTTTGAAAACTTCAGCACATTGAATTAAATCTTGTTTTTCAAACATTTTGAAAACTGCTGTTTTACCCCTCCTATAAAATGCAAATGTCGCATCACAGCCAGTTATTGCGTGTAAAAATAGTACATTATTTTGACACTTTACAAAAGTAAATAAGCTCTTTGATGAAAATATAATTATCTGATTGATGCTGAGCTTTTCCTGGTTTTAAGAAAAAAATAGTTTTTTCAGTTGGCGTTCGAGCAGTGAGTAATACAAGTAAGTCAACATCTTCACCAATAGTCGTATTTGTCAAATTGAATTGCTCTACTGCTGTTTAAATAATCAATACACCAGCATCATTATTGGCTTGTTTTATCAATATATTTTCAGCCGTAAACTTTTCTTTCAACATTGAGGTGAACCGAGACTTGTTGTAGGTATTTGTAAGAAATTTCTGTTGACTCGTTGGAACTGTCATAAGTTCATCAAATAAAATATCAGAAGATGTTGCTAAAGTTCGACGACGTTGTTCTGCAGCTTTGATATTTCTCGTGCAATCATCATGGCCATCAAATACGACAGTAACTCTGGAACCAAAATGTCTACGGTACATATTGAATGTATTTATCTAAGATAACGTTGAATGTTTCTTCGCTATCCCACACAACGCCGTGTAGTAAGTATCCTCCATCAATGATGTATGTCGCATTAGTGTTGTTAATATTAATATTTACTTTTTCAAAATAATCGTAAATGGTTGATTTTTGTGTTTCATGCATCCCGATGTCATCAAATAACGATAAAGGGTAGGGAGCTAATTCATACTCAAAATATTTTTCTATTTTATCTTGAAATGCTGCAGTAATACGCATGCATTGTAACAATAATACAGGGTCAATTTCTTCATGAACTTTTATGGAACTAGTCATAGCTAAAAGAGGAACAACTTTGTCAGCGCATTTTCATTTAACATTATTGAATGTCAGTCTTGTCATTTTAGCCATAGAAGCAAGTCCAACTTCACGAGCTTTATAACAATTAATTTTATCCTCAGCAACAACACCACTCGCAATAGAAACAATTTTGTTAACCTCTGGAAAAGGATCATGCGTTGAGACCCACTCTAAAAGTCTTCGTATGTCTCTAGCATCTTTTTCTTTAGTCGTGAATCACTTGCAACAACATGCTGCTCGGTCGTATCTTATCTTGTAATTTGTCACAAACTGTATTCTAGCATGGATACTATAAACCCATTTGCTCATGACGCTCTCTTTTGTACTTCTCCCTCGATGAATACCTTCATCTGTCTTCATAGCTTTCATCATAGACTGCTCGATTACCATGTCCGTTGAAGTTCCACAACTTAATTTTTCTGAACGTCTAACTGAAAAAACTCCTCCTAAGGTTTTCGTTAACTTCAGGATCCATAAAATTTATATATCCATTACTACTAATTACTATATTTAGGCGAATTGTGGTGATGTCCTTTTTATGATTTTTTTCTTTTTTATGTCTTTTTAATATTTTTTTCATTTAATCATTACCAGCGATTAACACGAATGTAAAACGACTCTTCATTGAAAATGCATAATAAACTCTTAATAAATTTATTAATCCCAATGAATTTACAATAATTTCAATCGTCATGAAACGCACCTTCTGTGGGTATAACCCGCATAGCTATAAATTTCATACTTTTTGAAAAATTCGAAGGAAAGTTCTAAGGTAGCGGGTGGCCCGGTTTATTTGCTGTCGAGTGTTATATCTGGTTTTCCAGATGGTGCCTTTTCCATGAGTAGTGGAAAGAAGAAAGACATTTTTATTCTTCTTTGCCTTGTAAGAAGATACCTATGTTGTATTCCTTCATAGCAAAACATTAAAGATTTTGTTGGTCTTGGTTCAATTCACTTCTTGTTGTTCAATTTCACGCTTGTTAGATCTTATTGTACCTACCTATGACAGTCAATGTATGTGGTTCCTCCAATAACTCTTTGGCTAAGGGTACTGAAGTGAACCATTTATCCATGGTCATTGGTCACATTACGGTTAGTAACGTGAATTTTCTTCGTTAGTTCGTTCGTCGTTCGTTAAGTTTCTTCACAAAAAAGTATGCCAAGGGTTGTAATAAATAAATCATTGAACCTTTAATCTCAAGGCAGGTTGCTATGTGTTGAGTCAATGAAACAGGTATAGTAAATAAAAGATATGATATTTGTGAGTAATTAATTATGTTGTCCCAGACATTATACAATTAGCTTAACCCAAACTTAATTAGTACCCGTTACAAATTCCTCGTTATGCCTTATCAAACACATTATCAAAATAAAGAATATTTACATTATCCTTCAACGACCATAGTTTTATTATTATACTTGTAATCAAGGGAGAAACCGGAACACTTCCAATAAGAATCCTATCAGGAATCCATACTGCATAGTAGCATAATTACCACATTAAGAGATACTTATTTCCAATTAGGAAAATGGCAAAATTGTAATGGAAATAATGATAAATAGGAAGGCTGTTAACAAACGATTGTCAATGTAACAAAATATGTTGTGAATAAAAATCGGTAACAACTTACATAACCTATTAAAATGATATTGAAAAAAGCTAACATACCTTGCAGAGGTTACACGCATAAACGGCATCAACTGGTTCAACAGAGAATTCATCGCAACTTTATTTAACCTAAATCTAAATTTAAATTCGGCATCGTCAAAACTCTGCATGTAGTTCCACCCTTCTGAATTGTCGAGAAACAGCACGTGGTGTTTCTTCAGCATCACTATCGGTTTCCAAGTTATCGAAAAATCTGGATTTTCCTGATTTTTGCTAACATTGCTTTACAAAATACATTACATACTTCTTTGTATTGAAGATCTAGGAATCCCTGTACGCCTTTCCAAGTAGCTCAGACTTACAGTGGGAAATTATCTCCTTATTTCCTCCAAGATAATATTTTCTCGATCTCCTTCGACTATTCCAGATTCGTGACCACGAAAGCCAGGTACCATTCCTTCAAAAAATGAATTATGCAGTCTCATAAAAACGCGGCGCTCTGGAAATCGTTGAACTGCTGGGCCTTGCTGATTTTCTGCATGTTCTCGATAAAGCTTAACAGCAACTCGCGCGTTGCGTTACGACGTGTACGCAATTCTTCAACAGTAAAAACTGCTTTTTTGTAAACTTTTTCTATATGCATCCCCAATAGCTAAAAGTCCGGTGGGTTTAGGTCAGGCGATCGTGGTGGTCATAAAATCGGACCCAAGCGTCCAATCTATCTATCTGGGTATGAACTATTTAAATATTCCCGCACTCGAACCCTAGCCTCCAGTGGTACATCTTCCAGCAGCTCAGGTAATTTATTTTGCAAAAAGTGGGAATACGTTTCAGCATTCCCTGTTGCTGGCGACTCAAATGGGCCTATTATTTTTCCACCAAGAATGCCCGTCTATAAAATTTTAAATTGCTGCTGTGCTCTGTACACACGTGCCAGTCTCAGTCCAGATTTCTGTGGTATACCTGTACGTGTTGATATTCGTCTGACGGATGTAGAAGGGTCTTCTTTAACCAATTATAGAATTTCATCCGCATTATGTCGTTGAGGCCATCCTTCGCTGGCTCCGCCTAAGCAGTCCCGGGAAGTCTTCCTTCACAAAGCAGATTGTGTACTCGAATAAAGACACTGTAACTGGGATGCCGAGTATTAGGAAATATAGTTCTCGGTATGGGGATGTATGTGTGCGCGGGCGTAGGTGGCCTAGGTGATCTAGGCTACGCGGCGCGACAGTGTAGCGGGAAGGCGCGAGC
>DWKA01001321.1:0-12730 GCA_018249155.1 Panoquina ocola ocola | reverse complement strand
TGTACCTCTAAACTTTTTATTAAAATATTGTTATAGAATAGCAGTTAATAAATCATAATTGATTAACACTTAATAAAGTTTTTTTATTTTCTCTCACAAATTTCGAACCATTTATTATGTCAAACATTCGATAATTTGTATTATTTTAAGAGTCCCTTGAGTTTCGAATTATCAAGAGTCTACTGTATTACCATTAGTCACAATGTTTGAGCACGTGCTATTATGTCAAGGACGAAGGTTGGGTCGACCTTGGTCCACCAATGCCAGGTTGTGGTTGAGTCATTTGATAACATCGCCCGAAGGTCAATGGTTCACCAGAATCGTGCGTGATAACCTCAGTCTCAGTACATTGATTCCGCGAATGTAAAATCCAAGAAGAAAATATTGCAGTTGGTAATGTTCTAGCTTTCACTAATAAGCCGCCCTAGATACTTTTCTGCTCATGTTTACAATTTGAATATTTTTCTGCACATTATTTGCGATTATATCTTCCGAGTGTGAGGGTCAGTAAAGTGTTAGTCTAGATCCCCAGATTTTCCAAAAGATCGATAATCCATTTGAAAAAGTCAACAGTATTAACACAGTCTGTATTTTGCTATTGGGTGCTCAAATACGGTTCTCTGTGAAAAGCACATTTCTGAAATGATAGTAGATACAATATCAAATATTTAAATTTGTAGATAGTTTGTCTTTTTACGCCTTAAAATATTGTTTTTAATATTTTCTTTTATTTTTATTTTCGTTTATTATCTACAATCTGGCAGATAATCAGTTCGTTAGTTGTTTACAAAGAAAGGCATTTCTCAATTTGATAAGCTTCGATAACAAGATTTGACAAAGCATTGATACAACTCATTTCTGCCACGGAGCTCTCAAAATCTTTCACATTTTTGGTCCTTCAAGCCGGATCAACAAAAACCAGGTAGCATGACTAAGTAATATTGACAGTGCACTACTTAACTCTAACATACTTTGTTATTATGTAAATTCCACCAGTTATCGTGGGTCGCGGGTCGCGGGTCATGGCCGGGCGAGACTTGCCTCGAATCGATTAACGTTTCATACGAACATAACGAGTAATGAGGAAAATCTGAGTATTGTTTATTAATTTTTGATGACATGATTCTGGAAATCGATGTTTTTGGACCTTGTAAACATTATGGAGAATTACCACCAGAAAGCAATGAACTAGTAACTTCAGAGACATTATATTTACATTAGTTATGTTTACAATTTCTGAGGTGGTATAGGACTGGTCACAGTGGACACTTAGGTGATGCCTGTCCTCCAGTGGACACTAAGACTGACAAATAAATGTACCTATAACAATTTTCAGCATCCAACATTTTATCTATTATTTTTAGTGCAACACCATTCAATTGTTGTTATTCTAGTTAACTGCAATTGCAGACAAGTGTTTAAAGAGATAGGATGCTAAGAGATAATAGTTAGTAGTACTAACTTAGTCATGTATCTTTTACCATGAAAAAGAGATTGGAATGGATTCCAGTGTTAGTGGAGACTTATGATGGTGTAGACAAGTTAAGTGACGTTCATGAAATTACAGATGATTGCTAAAGTTACATATGACATAATTATCATGTTAATACTCTAATGTAAATTGTAAAGTGCGTTGTGGTAAAAATATAACACGATAAAATTATGTCAATTAATAACGAAATTCAGGACGCTGCATCACACTAGGGGCAGATCGATAGGTCCATTGCAGTTATAATGAACTTCGACAGGCAATGGAAAATAACAGTCCACACTTCAATAGTGCAGCACGCTGTATCGTACGATCGAGATAATTTATTGCTACATATTGAACTACATGATTATGTAATAATTATACAAGTGCAACTCTCCTCGGTAACAGGCGCTAGAAAATCAAGCGATAAAGTCACTTACACTGGTCTGTACTCGGCAAGTCATACAAATGGCCCAATAAATCTAATGAATTCGTGTATTAATAAAAAAATGTTAATGAATGTGATCAAGCTGAAATAAATCGATTTTTAATTACTTGGTGAATAGTCACGGGTATATCAAATTACAACAACTAGTCACCTTTTGATAACAAGTAGATACATTATTTATATTTTATTAACTGAGATTTGTTTTAAATTACTAACTGATTCATGGGATAGATAATTGAAATTTGGTGAAACAGAAATGAAGCATAACAAATACAAAATATTTATTTCTCGTAAGCCAAATAGTTTTATATTAAGGTGGAACAAGTATCTACTTACAATGCAACTTTAATGCATGAAGATGAATTTAAATGCATTGAAAACAAGATATAATTTCGTTAGATCTTCTGGCATTTTGAACGATATATACTATAGAAACCTTTAGCTGGCTTTATTTAATCATCTGGGAAATCCGGCAAGTAAACGGTAAGCTCGTAGCAGCAAGGGCAGATAAAATTGATAAAGTTTCTTGAAAAAATGAACGTTTTATCTTATTAGGACATGTACCGAGTGATAAAACTGATAGATAACATTGGAATGTAAGTAAAATATCTAAAGGATGTCTTGAAGTATCTAAGGATGAAAGATGAGGTTGGTATGAGGCGAAAATTTTTTGAGAATTTTCGTGGGAAAATTGTCGTGATGTAATGACACTGTTGAAAATGTGAGATAGGCGAAAAACTTTCTGAGAATACATTATGATTATGTCAAAGAAAAGACAATATTAAAACTTCTTGGAAGATAGATTGATTAGCCATGAGCGCATTTTACCAGATTTACAATGTGACCACAATGTTAATACTACGGTAACTACAATAAAATCAAAGACCCTGGCTAAATAAAAAATTAAAAGTAACGACACCGAAACGTAAAAATATAAAAAAAAACTGTAAAGAGAGTAAACTGTACTTGTCTTTACAGACTATAATATGAACCCAACACTTAAGTTAAATATCTGCCCTCATTGAATTTAGTAGCAAGCGCAACCCGGATTATAAGCGAAACTAGATCATGCCAGCCAACCAGCCGATAGGAAGATACGTGGTAATTTTGCAAACATACAAGATACGCCTGAAAAACCTAATCCCTCTTTAGAAGTCGGGGAAAAACCTACTTTAAGAAGTCCATTGTAGAGTAATAAATAGTCCTAAGTATCTACTTAGGACCATCTGGACATACTAGCTTCCGTCCGCGGCTTTGCCCGCGTGAATTTCGACTGTAACATAGTGTAATCATTTCATTCACATTTTTTTACAGTTCTCATAATTCTTCTCGAACGCCATCTGAATTACGTTTTTGAACATTTGATGTAATAAAAAGAAATTAACCAGGATTATCGGGATCAAAAATATCATCCAAACTATCTTATCATCCAAATCAGTTCATCTGTTTTTGCCTGATTGAGAAACGAACATAATTATTACACGGTTAAGTATTATATAAGTGGGATTTACATTATATTGAAAATGCACCAATATATTTCGTAATAATATTCGTATGTTTTTGTGCAATATCTGAATCAATTGGACAAGAAGTAGCGGTACCGACAGCGGCCGAGAGATTCTAGGTCAATGTTGTTTTCTTTAACGTGTCTTGTTGGTTCAGACAGGTTGTTGCGCGGAATAACTAGTTTGTTTTGGTGTAAATAGGCTTGAGATACTTTTGTGACCTGTTGTAAATCTATCACGATCTTTTAAAATCAGTAGATTTTGCAAAATATTCACTTCATGATTTGCCAAAAAAATTGGTAATAACTCTGATAGAAGACAGAACTTACTAAGGCCTACAATACACATAAAATTATGGATGAAATAACAAAATAATTATCCTTTTGAGATAATTAATATAATTATACCTATTAGTAAACATAAAGACGTATTTTCGCAGTTTTTTCGAGAACGCTAACAAGTTTAGTAGCTGGTTTAATGCGTCAAGGACTTAAGAAAAATCCATACAGACTACTATTTCAGAGTAGTGGAAAAATATTGTACATAATTGATCCGATTACACATAAGTATTCGTTACATAACAGCAGTTTAAAGAAAACATACATTGTTAATGTATGTTCGTATTATCCGAGAATAGCTATGTTGTTACGGGAGGAATATAAACTTCTAATTCTGTATAAAATCTTCACTAGAAGTAATAGTCAATGACAAGTAACTTGGCAAGAGTCTGAAAAAAGACAGTTAGATGTGCAGAACATCTAATCGAATCGAATATTTCTTCCAGACTTTTGCCAACATACTTGACGATGACAATATCATGCTTGAAGGTTAGACCTACATTCTCTTTAATCAGTAATAGCCTTTTAGTAGCACTTAGCGTTATCAAAAACTTATGCTTCTGATAATGGCAATTAAACTAAGTAATTATCTAACAGATCTTTGCCCCAAGATATTATCAATTGGGGTCGTCGGCACGCTGCACTGTCCACCGTTCAATATCTATCCTATCCTATCTCCATGAACTTGTCACGAGATCAACTCGCGGCGTGGTGACCCTAAAGTAATGAATCATGTGAGGGCTCGTGAGCTGTGTTAATTATGTTATCAATGTAGTTATCATTGGCTTCGTTGGAAGATAATGTCGTATCTTCATTAGCATATAGGTATATATTGCAGAGATATATGTTATAGGGACTCGGGGAGTACTTAGGGATATTTTGAAATATGGATGGATTAGTAATATAAATTTTGTAGGCATAAGATCCCACTTTACTAGAAATCGACCTTACCCTGCACTATTACTACAATAACAAAAACCATGTTATTGTTTTGACTTTTGAACTTGAAGTGCAGTTATTTTCATTAAAATTGCGCATCATTACAATAGACGGACAGTTATGGGTAGTTGATAATATGTTTTTATCAATCGATTTAAGTGCCGTACAAAGTACAATAGTTACATGATAATGTGTTTAGATAATTCCACCACACGCAGTTGATACACTTATTATCGATTGAGAGATTACGATTTGTATGAACAAGTAGTTATGCAACAATTTGTCTATAAGTCTTTTGATTCCACTCTTCGCATTTAAGAGTTACCTACCTATCTATACATATAGAGGATCTTAATGAAAAGGAAAGTAGTAAGAACTTAAGATGAAGGAAGTAGAATGAATCTAAGACTATTTTAAAAGTTACTGTACTAACTGTCTGTGGGAGGAAGCAAAAAAGTAATAGAGGATAGATGCATCGGGATACATTGGTAAAGTGTGGGAGTTTGTGTGTTAATTATGTAGAGAGACAAAGGTTCAAAAGGAGTCTTACTTCCAAATATTAATGTAAAAGAAAGGGATTTATTGCTGAAATATGATGAAGATGAAATATACATTGTGGGAACAGTCAGGGATTGTACAATAAAGGTGATGCTCTGTGTAAATTTGATTTAAGTTACAATAGGTAATTTACATTCCATTCATACAAATGCTATTTGTCAAACAACACCCGTGTAAAGTCTACTCCCGCGACAATGAACAAACAATGTCAAAACAGATAAATTAATATCGGTCCGTCGGATAAGAAAATCCATACCGAATAACAAGAAACTTATCAATACTTAAAACTGTACAATTTACCAAAACAAAACAATGTCATATTAAACTGATAGCGGACGGACAATCGTAGTTGGGAAACGACATACTGCAATCAAACATTTCCCTATCTAAATAAAACCCAACGCGGGAATTCCGAACTGCGACCGTCGCGGCTTGGATAACACGCACGCACGCACACTAACACAAACAGCACACACTTACCTCAGGTTCCCCGCGCACGCCCCCCTCAATCGTCCAGTTTCCAATGACCCGCGGGGGGCAGGGAAGGCTTCGATTAACAAAACGTGCGTCAACACGTCGAGACCTGCTCGGATCCGAGAGAAAACACTCACTACAAACATTCGTTTCTATTCGTACGCAAATGGTTCGTGGAATCGCGTCGTCCGCAGTATCGCTACGCACACATACGTATGCTTATATAAAGGCGTGTTGCGTCATAGAACGGCATTCTTCCACAAAACTTAGAGGAGACCACACGCTAGTTCGTACCGCAATCGGCGAAATAGTTGTGACATATTTACGTGAACTACCTGTGATTTTGAGTGAAGTGTGCTGATTAGTGCTGATAGCCTGATAATAGTGACTGAAATTGTGGAGCTGGTTTCACAAGTGTGTACAGTGTCCGTGACAATTCCAACCAACGAGTTGAAATTATCCGAAATTTGTGATAAATTGAAGAGTATCAACCTTTCAAAAGTGAAAATGGTGTACGACGAGTCAATTGTTCCCGTGAAAACGGAGTCCTTCAGTGCGATGGCGGCGAAAAGGTAATTATTGTTGCGAAATATTTGCACACAAATCAACATTATGAAATAATATTGCATAACTTAATTACTGAGGATAACATTGTTGATGAACTCCAAACATGGAAAAAAATACTTAAACCTCACCTTGAAACATATTATTATATTTCATTTAAATCTCCAATCATAGATCCAGAGAGAAACACAACGAACATCAATTCCTTAGATAATCTACTCGTATTCTAAGAGTCTATATCTTTCTTTACAGCCCCATCAGCCAATGTATCAAGACAGTATTACTGAGGGCGAGCGCTGAGAAACGGTTGACCGTAGGCCTCCTGCCCGCCATACAGTACCTCTCCAAACACAGTGATGGAGCCCTATTCTGCATCACGACCGAAGCGCTCCCTGGCGACAGCGCAACACACATGCAAGAGGTGTTGCTTCAAGCTTTCTGCGATGAAAACGAAATTTATGTCATTAAGGTGAATATAGATCCTGATATTCTTTTTGTAACTAGAAATATTACCAGTTGTTGAAGTGGAACTTCAATCTACATTAAGGCATCGATTAGTTAATATGCTTACGGTATCCAAATGCAATGTGTTTTGAAACAAATTACCACGTGTTTCACACGTAAAACATGATCATTGTAAAGAAGAACATCTAAAAAGAAATGTGTAAGATGATATTGTAACATTTATTCATCTTAGTCCAATTTTTAATTCTCTAGATTTTTTGGATTCTAATCTAATTCTAAAATGATCTTTGGTCCCAGCACTGAATTTTGACGATTTTTTGAATTTATTTCTTTGATAAGATACTACCATTTTGCTTCATTAAAGGAATCATAAAAGCGTACGTTTATACGATTGGCTTATTAGACGGCATTTGTAACAATTTATTTTTCTATTGTTCTCAGGTGGATTCCGAAATCAAACTCAAGAAGATGATGCTTTGCAACACGTCGAGAGACTTCAGCTGCGTGTTGATCCACTATCCCTACGCCGACCCGTTCTGCGACTGCCAGAACATTGACCTGTCAATCCTCTCCGAATCTGAAAGGGAATTGATCGACTACTGCGAGAAAAACTGGGAGTACTCGCAAGTCCAAGTCATTAAGTTGCCGGAGAAGTGAACTAATTAACCCAGAACGAAAATGGATTATGGTATCGGCCATTTTTTCTGGTCCAATATTGGATGGAATCTTCCAATTATTATTGTTACTTCGGCGAAGCGCCATCTAGTTGTGTAGCTAGAACTACTTATGTCCAAAGGACTTGTCAAGTTTCTGTAAATTTATTGTTAGGAACTGATTCAGTGTCAGTTTTTGCAGATAGATTTTGGATTTTGTAAAAAATGAGTTGTTGCTGAGGTAAAATTTTTATATCGTAAGACTACTTAAGACATTGTATTAATAGAGCCTTCAGAAGGTATTGTATCCTGTTCATATTTGAATACTTTGTATCCTGAGTAAGTTGAAATTTAGAAGTGAGGAAAGAGATGGACTTTATGATGATGAATTATTGTAACAAGATGTATTTGTTTGTACTTTTATAGTTGAATAAATAAGTTGTAAGCATTACAAGTTATTTTCTTTCAATCCCCAACTTAACCAATGAAACTATGTCAAGAATTATTTTCAAGCATTCTAAAATGTCTTGTCAATCTTTCTACACAAAATTCAATTAAATCAAGCCTAAGGTAGAAGGTACATGAAATTATATTAATTTATTTTAAAGGTGTACTGAGAAGTTTCCTTCTCTCTACTGCGTTCGTGGTTCGTTAGGATTCATTTGGCCGTCATACAGTCAAGCCTACCATCTACTTTACTACAATTACATTTCTCCTCTTCGATATCTTTATCCACCTGTTCTAATTCTACTCTAATCTTTACTTACTGAGCTTTGACCACAATTAAAATGTTCGCTTCGAACAAGTTCTAACCATTTATGGATTGGGATTTCTATGAAATTTATTTTGGGCTTTATCTTTAACTTTCCTTAATTTAGTTCTTGCAATTATTATTTCCATTTCCAGTTTCAATTTCCATTTCTATTTTCAACGTTAATAATTTGAATATTTACGACGAAGGAACTACCCCATCGCACCGGTGGGGTTTTGAATGAAATAAATTATGACGAGAAAAATTTGGTATACTTGGTATACCAGCAAACTGAAATAGTTAGATTAAAAAATGATTATGTAATCGGCCATAATTTTATACGCTGGCGCTACGCCATCTATTTTAATTTGTAAAACTACCAAAGGAATTGGTTTAAAAATTCTGTAATTTATTTGTTTATTTACTCACTAGATGGCTTTCTACATGGCAGTCGTGTTTTACATAGCGTCATGTTCATACGTTCTAGTGGTTTTAGAACTCCAATGCCATCTGTTATCGAATAGAGGATATGATCAAAATCCTATATAATCCGCATCCTTCATGTGCATCTTTTGATTTCCCCTCAAACAAAAAAGGCCAAATAAAGATAAGCGAATCTTTTTCGTGTGTACATTATTATTCATAGTCTTAAAATAAGAACCCCTGAAACCTCAAGTTTCCAGGCAGACTACTTTGAAATTTTTAATTTCATTCAATTATGGTGTATAATAAAGAGTATTAATAAAGAAAGAAATTATTGATTTATTTCAATTCCATACACCAGTCTACAACTATTTGCTAAATAATATGTAGATCTAAGTTAATGCAAGACACAATTAAGACCAAGGATTAGAGGAATATTAAAGATTTCAAAGTAATTGAGATTATAATTGCTGGTAAAAAAATATCAGTAGCTACCGTTTTAAACATTTAACGATACAGCCAATCATCTAGGACAAAAGCCACTCCTCTTTCTCCGACCATTATAGATGGTGCGTTGGTATTTCCTCGAGGCACTATGGGCATTATAGACGAATCTATTACTCTGAGGTTAGAAACTCCATACACTTTGAGCGTCGGATCTACGACTGCTTTGCGGTCATGCTTAGGCCCCATCTTGCAGGTTCCAACGGGATGATACGGTGTCGAAGTGTATTGTCTCGCTAAGCAAACTGTATATTCATCGGTACCCCACTCGTAATCTTTGCAAGCCGGTAAAGGAATCTTGACAAAATGAGCACCTCTAGATTTAAAAGCTTGGGTATGCTCCAGACTTATCAGGAATCGCACACCCTTTATTAATGGTATCAGATCAGATTCCACTCCAAAGTAATTTGGATATAGGAAAGGAGGACCGTTAGGATTGGTCGCGTTTAGCAGAAGAACTCCTCTACTTTTGGGAACTAAGTTCATAGTTCGAGGTAAAAGACCGTTGTAGAAAGCTGTTGGTAATATTGCAACTTTCGTTGTCGTCACGGGATCGCGGACAAACTCTTCCCATTGAACATTGTCGACTTGATACTGTATATCAGGCGCTGGTAAATCTGGTTCGGTTCTGATGAACGCTATCGATGAAACCGGACCATTTCCTGACAAGGGACCGTGTTTTATCTTCGCCTTAGCATAATCGATTATTGAATCTATAACTTCTTCTTTACTGACTGTAGTCGCTGTCCTATTCGGTAGAGCGATGACGATTCCATTGAACGTAACGTGATCGTGCAAATTTTCTCCCACGGCCAAATCTTGTATAACCGGAATGCCAAACTGTTTCAAATGCTCTTTCGGACCAATTCCAGAGAGCATCAGAAGTTTTGGAGTATTGATCGCTCCTCCGCTAAGAATTATTTCTTTCCTAGCAATAGCTGTATGCGCTTTACCATGCTGTATGTACACAATTCCGCGTGCGCGTTTTTCTTTGTCAAAGATAATTTTAACGGCTTCAGATTCTGTTTTAACAACTAAATTACGTCTTTTCCATCGGATCGGTTGGATGAATGCATTATTCGTCGAGACTCTTTCACCATCTAAGCTTACTGCCTGACCCTGCATGGTTCCCTCTTGTTGAGCTCCGTTGAAGTCTAGTATTGGTAGCCCACGTTCATTGAAAGCTTCAGTCAACATGATGGACGGTCTATCGAAGTAAGGATATCTGGACACAAATTGTTCACCCCTAACACCATGATGTTTCCTATCCAACGCTTCTATATTTATGTTTCTTTCAGACTTTTTAAAGTAGGGTAGAACCTGGTTAAAAGGTAAAAGATTAATTGGCAACTACACAAAATTGAGACAGCTAGAAAACTTTTTACCAGTTAAAATATGAGAATTTCTTACATCTTTATAACTCCAGCCAAAATTTCCTAGTTCGGCCCATGTGTCGTAATCCAATTTATTTCCTCTCACGTAAGCCATGGAATTAATACTGCTTGAACCTCCCATAACTTTACCCCTGGCATTTAAACAAACAAACAATTAAGTATCAAAAAGAAAGAAGATCTAACTATCAAAGGCTGAAATGTTAAGCGATGAAGCGTTTATTGTGGAGCTAACGAATGATTCTTCTACCTTGATTATATTATTCTAGTCCACTTATATTTTAATAAGGTTGTAAGGGTCTCCTATTATTGGATTTGCCCAAACTTCTCCATATGTGATATAGGCTGATAACCAACCTAAACTAATCCAAATAAAGTCTTTCTTATTTAAATTCCTGGATTTAGTATCAATCACTTTTAGGTTGATCTCATGCTAACACATAATTATAGCAGCTGTGGTAACCACTTACTATCTGGAAACTGATCTGTTCGTTTGTTGGATAAACACATGAGTACACATGAGAAAAAATATGTTTCTTTCTCTTACCTAAGTGTTGTTATTACAAAACATGCTTTTAAAATAGTTTACCTGGGCCAATCACACCCAGCCTCACCCTTGGCAAGACAGCTCTTCCCATTGGATTTGGTCTGATAGTTCCAGTCAATGTTGGATCCCAGTAGTGCTGTGGATAGCCCTGGCACCAGCGTAATTTCTGGTTGCTCTGGACCTACTTCTAAAAGTAAAACCTGTAATGATTCAGTTTTTTGGCCTTTATTTTAATTTCTTCATACGCCGATTGAAAAAATCCATTGCTAGGTTCATTTGAATTGGGAATCCTATTTAATTTTCAGTTTTTAATTCACTCGGCAGTAGTGTCGTGTTTTGAATGTCAGTTAAAATAAAGAGCTATATTACGTATATAAAATTTATAATCACCCCCAGAAAACCTTAAACAACTCGAAAAGTTATCAAAGAAACCCTTAAACGTATTTAATTCTTCATCATCATTCTTAACAGATGTTTATGAACCTTCTGCTATTAACTCTCTGGGCAATACTCACCTTCCAATTTTTAACAGCTGATAATCGATTCGCCACCACACAACCCGCCGCGCCTGCTCCCACCACTATAAAATCATATTCCTCCTCTTCCACATTTTTATATTCGTAATTTTTCAGACCTTTTTCAACTCTATGAAGGTCTTCAGACTTATGATCATGATGGATAGCTTCTTCGATTCTCCGGTCGACTGAGTCACCAAACAGTTGGACCAATAAGTTGAGGTAAACATATCCGAAGTGACTGCACGCTGTGACCTGCGCGTACGGTGGACATACCGCCGACAGATTTAACGGCTGCCAAAGCATTATGTGGCTGAAAGATCATTGTTCAGGGGTAAGAAATATCTAGATTATCTAAGATTTGATTAGTTACATACGGCCTTGTAAAATTAGCTTTCAAGAATGCTTCTTCTATTCCTATAGCACTGTCTACACTAGAGGCCTTTCTCAAAACTATTTTTATTACCAACTCACTACATCGTGCCGAAAACCTTATTTGGGTTTCAATTATTCTTAATTTTTATTCAGAAGATTAATGATATTCTATAAAGTAATCTAAATATATATATAACTCAAAGGTGCCTGACTGATCGACTGACTGACGTAGTGATCTATCAACGCACAGCCCAAACTACTAGACGGATCGGGCTAAAATTTTGCATGCAGGTAGATATTATGACGTAGGCATCCCTTGATTATTTCTTAACGCGAGCGAAGCCGTGGGCAAAAGCTAGCTCATAAATTACGGAATTTAAATACATTTGAATCCGCATGAATATATATTCTAGGCTCTGGCCCTTTATTTAGATAGTCTCGTACTTTATTATACCAGAGTTTCAACAAGAATACGTTTCAACTTAGAAGAGGAGAAATAATTAAAACCTTACCTTTTCGGAAACACTTCTCATCTGCAATTGCCGTTGGCTGCATGAAGCTGAATTTATTATATTGACTTAAATGCGTGACAAATGAAATCAGGCATAAAATATGCAACCAATTATTAACACATTTCACACCATTTACTGTGTGTCCTAATTTTTTAAACTTTGTATGAAGCTAAACACACATATTATATTCTTATGCACTCAAAACATGTGTGACAAATGAAATAATCTATACATATTATAAAAAGAAGTGCTGTTTTATGTCTTTCTGTCTGTCTGAACGCGATAAACTCGAAAAGT
>DWKA01001320.1:0-12733 GCA_018249155.1 Panoquina ocola ocola | reverse complement strand
CATAAATACAAGTTATAAGACAACAAAGTTCAAAGATGCAAAAAGTATGGCGCACTTTGCCCCCGTGACCTTATTATTTTTTACTTTTTAAATGTTTGTGTCGGGGGTGTTTTAAATTTTTAATTTAATTTTTTTTTCTATTAACATAATTATGTACCTCCTTCCAATCCTTATAAGAATACGGGACAAAATTAGCTGATACAAAACTCAAACCGGCAGTAGGTACGGATAAGGACAGTTTACCACCATAGCCTCATCATTTAATTAAAAATCAATTATATTTAATATATTTAATAAAAAATCGCTTGTTCACATACATAGGTATTATTATTTCACCTACAAACGTAATTTTTGAAACTCTACAAACTTTCATCAGATCAATTTAACATTTTATTTACAAAATGTCAGTGAAGGCTTTATCTTGTTTGTCCAGCAATACGTCGCTACCGTGTTACCTTTAAGCCTATTTGTCAGCGGTTGCGGATCGCATCGCGCCGGGTAACACGACACCCGGGACGGGACGCGGGACGCGGGACGGGACGCGTGACACGGGACACGGGACACTGACGCCGGACGCAGCTTTCTGAAGTGAGCACGAGCGAAAAAATTACTTCAGAAAATCGTGACAGGGATAAACATTATAGTTTTGTTTTTTTTTTTACGCTCTGGACACCATATTAGGGTACTTTACGCTTTAAATATACTCTTGGTTAAGTTAACCTAGTGTTAAGGTCTCTACACAGGGTGATGTGGTATGCGAATAAACCTACGACTTATTACGATGAAAATATTATTATATAACATCATTATTTGGCTGTTGTCTAAAATTTAGTAAACATTATTAAGTTAATAAAGATATAAATAAATATAATCTGGACTCGCTCAAAGTTAATAAAGCACTGTACACACTACGTAGAACTTTGTAGGCGTATTATTTTCATAACACGACCGTTTAAAAATAAATTACAATCATGCTGCTAGGTAATCTCCTAAGACGCTCATTATACAATAACTAACGCCTACACACCTAGTAAATTATAAAATTAATTCGCCGTAGGAGCGTCGAATCCTAGCATTAAATTTAATAGGCTCTTAAAATATGTCTGAAGAAGATTGCCCGTTGACAGTAATAGCTCGATAATTTAATTAAGTTGACACGGTACTCGTGCAATCTAACTCATAAATCTTGCGATGTAATTAACAATAATGTGTAGGTATGATTAACTTAATGTTCTACGATAGATATAAAAAATGTCCAACGATAAAAACTAATGATTTTTTGCTGTAAGTCTGTACAGACATTTTCTTTTTTTTTAATGGGGGAAAAGGATCGGTTTATTGACTTCATACTATGAGTAAATATATATACCTACCTGTATATTTTATACCTGTTTATTCTAGGCTAAAATGTATTTAAATTAAAATCAAGCTTGGTATAAAAAGCTACCACCCTGCTTGGTGGTAATGTTTTTTCGTAAGGATTCAAAATTATATTTTTTATCTATGGTATCAAATCAAAAATAAGCCTTGTGCCACCTCCTGTAATATCTGATTTCGTTCAAAAGTAAGTAAGTACAGCTATACGTCTCGGTGCTAATAGCTCAATAACTTAATTAAGTCGATAGCGAGGCAGGAAACGATCTCCGTGCGTCATAAATATACCTAATTGCATTTAAGTAATTTATTTGGTTAAATTTATGGGAGCGGGGTCGGCGGGTTATAGATCTACAGCGAGTTGAACTAGTGTCTCACTGTTGGCGGATTGCTATAGCGAGAAATTCTTTGAATTTCGTTTTCCCGCTAAATTCAAACGAAATTATTGTTTAATTTTTCGCTAATACACGTGTGCGCGTTATTTATTGATTGTACCGTCATTTCAGGAACGTGTTTTAAATGAACGTCGGAAATATAATCTAATCGTAAATGTACGGGCACCAGCTACTGCAATTTGCTTCCGGCCAAGAAAAAAGGAGAATAAAGAAAGAAAGATAATATTATTATTATCTTGTTATTTTGGAGTTATTTACAAATGCTTATTAATTATTTAAAAAAATACAATAATAGTAAAATAAGTAGAGCGACTAATCGTTTATTGCGGATCGCTGTCGGTGGGACCCCTCTCGCGAGTCCTTAGGGACCGGGAGTTATCGCTGACAAGTCGGAGCAAAAAGAAAATACGGACTGAGTAAACGCTTTCTCTGACAAATAAACTATTCCATTACTTCAATTATTTTACTTTCATTTAGGCTTATTTCAACGATATAAAAATCTCATATATAAGAACAAAAATATTATTACGTATTTTATTCGTGTTTTATTCGTAGGGCTGTCACTTTTTGCATCTTTATCATAATTTTATTGATCTTTAAATGGAGATAGTGTTAGTAGGAAAGTGGGTTTTAAATAACAAGATTTAGCAAAGCCGTTATTTCATAGACCTTCCCTGATAACCGGAATCGTTTCAATAAAATAATAAGTTCTATCCGTTTTGTAGGTATTATAAATAAGGATGAATATTTTTTTACCGAGTCTCGACTAAACTACAATAGTTTTGTTTTTAACGTCAACTCGTCGTTTAACAGTAATATGTCAAATAAACGAAATAGGAATGCATAGGGTTCGCACAAACTAAACGACCTTCTAAAACTAAGTCTTTACAAAAATACATCTGATTTAAGTTTCATCAGTGAATTTTACGGCGAGTGCATCCGTCCGTGGGAGGTAGTGTCCATTTCCCGCCGTCCGTCTGTGCAGATATACTCTGTGGAGTAGCCATTATTTAGTCTGCGGTGTCGGTTACAAAGGTCGCTGTGAAAAAAGAAAAAATCTGACGTCTACTGTTGTGTGGCTACATTCGAGGTTTGCGTTTAGGATTACGTTTTTTTGGGATTCAAATAAATAATGTGTAATTTGGAGAAATTATGAAGTAGAAGAATAGCATAGGAAAATTACTATGATGGATTTTTTAAGTTACACGAGTTTTTTGTGAAGACATAATAATAATAATAATATATGTTTTTATTTTCAATTGAATTATGTTTAAAATCTAATAATGTGTTAGATACAGGTCATTGATTAAAAAATGAAACCGTGAGGCGTGGCTTGAAAAGGTTTTGATACCCTGATTGACTGATTTACACCAAGGTGCTCGATGATGGTGGCGCCACCGTGGTAGGCGGACCTTTCGTAAATAAGTATACCCAGAAAGCTGTGAGAAGTGTAAACAAGCTTGTGTAAACCCAGCTTTTAATATTTCGGTACCAAACAATTTTCAAGCGGTCATAAAATGAAACGAAATAAATTTAAACTTCATTTATCCGAACATTTTTTGAAATCTTATTCAGTTTCGGCTTTATATTTGGCTGTTTTTGATTTGATTATTTCATTCTCAGAAAATGCACACCAATTTGAGCGACCTCTTTGTTCCCAGCAGACCAAACAACGATTAAAAACCAACGTGAGGTAAATTTTGTTCGTGATCTGAAAATAAAAACACCAAATAAGACCAACATTACATGGTGCCTTATTTAAAATAATATTAGGTGCACTAAATCCTCTCAATTAGAGAGACAGCTGCCTCGTTCGAGAGACCAAATCGCAATGAGTCAGGATCTTAGCTGATGGACATTCGCGGAATTCCAAACAATAACGCCTTAAAATTTAAATAACGATAACATTCAAGATCGAAACGAGACCCCTGATTCTGTATAAAATAAAATTATAACCCATTTCCTCCAATTACGTTCGGTGACTAAATGCGTATCTGATGTTTCTCCCGCAGTCAGTCCAAACATTTGGCAGTTGTGTATAAATCTGTCCAATTACAATAACACCGGTGCTTGCCACTCTTCTATTATTGTAATTGGACAGACACTGGCTGGAGAGTGTCCGACACTGCTACAGATTGTGTTATTTCTCGGAGCTGTTTATTGTGTCGCTATAAATATTGCCCGGTGATGCTGATTGTATCGTCTGTTGTGTGTCCCGGTTTGAATTGTCACGTTGTTTGTATGTTTGCGATTATTCTTGTTTCTTATTTATTGGTCTGTTTTACATATAATGTGTGGTTGTCTCAAAAGTGGTTTTCTTTTTTTTATAATTTTTGGGTCTGTTACAATTTCAAACCGGTATTATCTAATTGAAGGACCGATAAAAAACTGAACTATTTCAAATTTGCCACCAATTTTATATAATACATTGCAGTAAACTAAGAAAATATAGATTTCATCTGTTACTTCTATTCCGATTAGATTGTACCAGCAACAACTTGTTTATCAGAATCTGGCAACAATTGATCACTGTATTAGATCTTCAAATACCACTGATACAAGTGATCGTAATTCAGTACAAACATTCTGAACAACGGCTATCACTTGCTGATATAATACATTAGATCAGTTCTACTATTAAATTCAAACTATATTGATCATAAACATGAATAGTGACAACTCGTAGTAAGATCTATGCATAATGCATTTGCCATATATTTGATACATCTGGACTACAGACTTTACAATCTAAAGAATTGGCTTGATTGAATAGAAATAAACTATATTCCTAGTCGACATTAAATGAGTAAAACTATATAAATCTTTCCTTCCGAATCTCCCTAAATATACTAAAAATCCTAATATGCAAAGTGACAAAGGCCAGAGCAGTCTTTTAGCAGAAACGCGAAACTTTTTAAAGGAGATTATTAAAATAGTTTGATCCTGGCGAGAAGGAAAGGAATTTAAGTAACAATGTTTAATCTCTATGCGAGCTCTAAGGACTTATTTTTTAAATCTAAGGAGGTAAAAAAGTGATACTATGATGAAGTATAATAATGAAAAATATTTTATCATACGTACTGTACTTTCATATAAATATCATTCATTATTATCACTTCATTTTTGTCTAAAAATAGCTAAAATATTTTTTACGTTCCTTTGAAGAATGCAATTATGTTATGCTATAGATAACTTTTTTTAGAGATGTAATTCACTCTGAGCGAGGTTTTATTACCTAGAATTTTAAAGAAACTAAGTAATGTGTGATACTTGTAAGCTTGTAAGTCTCGTAACGGATTCAGCTTCACTAACTTTACAAAAATATCTTACATAGCAATCAAACTCTACTAGACAGACAGCGAAAGTCGACAGATGACAAGCCGCCAGTGAGCTGCGACAAGACCACCTGTTGTTGTTAGCGAGGCTAATTGGCCGTTAACGAGCGCAAAAAATCTGTAATTCGATCTGACATGCTCTGAATCTTTAATAATCTGTACCGCGTGTGGCGGGAGCGGATGTCGTCTCAATGGTTTGAAGTGCCGGTCCTAATGCGGTTCCTTGGGAGACACCAAATTTTTATACTGATTTTCCATTACGCTTGCTATTTATGTTCAATCGTTTATAGACGATCGTTGGTATTTTTTTTTTAATAAATAATCGGGAACAGTCAATCCAAAAAACATTTTATGAAACTCCTTAGTGTTATTTATTTTTGTCTAAAGTAAACTATAGAGTATCCCTGCCATTTAAATGGCTAGTGTTGAACATATTTAAAAAAAACATTTTATACGTACCTACGCACATAAAAGAAAAAAGATACTACAAGCTAGGTAGGGTTTGTAACTTAATGGAGATGTAAGTCAATCGACTACTAGCCAAATAGTCAAAGTCGATCAAATTACAACATAACATAAAATTATCTTGATACGAATTGACTGACAATGATAGGACCACCATGTTGCTCAAATGCAAGGTAAGCTGACATAGTTTCGCAAGATGATATAAAAAGCATCGATCGTTAAATCGCTAACAAAAACTGAAGCATCGAACCAAACAACGGATGACGTGGATGAAATTCATAATTTATTTGCGACAGGTGTGAAAAAAATGCGCAAATGTCCCGGATTTGATGGACCAGGGATACCAGGAGAACAAAAACGTGGCGCAGCGTCCGGCCGCGGGCGGTCTCCAGAGGATATTGGCTGTTTGTACAGATGCTGTTTGACTTTGCAACTGATCGACTCGCTAAAAATAAAGCAAACATTTGTCCTTTAGCTAAATCCTTTTTTATTTCGTTAATCTGTTTCTCCTGCTTTTGCTGAATTCGGCCTTTTGACTCGGATTTAAACGTTTTGTAATAATAGTCATATCATCTAGTTAAGTCCTTGTTGTATGATTGGCTTAGTATTATTTGTAAGACAATTGGCGTAATCTTCTGTGAAAAGCACACTCATTTACGCGAACTTTTTAGCGAAAATTTTTTGAGTAGGTAGGTACTTACTAATTTTAATCCCTGAGTTGTATACTAGGAGATAGTAAGCTTCAGGTCTACTTAGCTAGTTTACTTAGATTCAATCACGCTAAGCTGTTCATACTTAAATTTGATCAAGCCTGATTGCACCACAAGACGTATGAGCACTTGTGAGAATTAATTGAAAACATTAAATTTGTCACGGCGAAATTCTATACCATTAAATTGATACTCAACAGCTGCTTTATTGCGAAAGTCGCAGCTGCAGTCGCGCTTCGCAGATTCTATCACCTGGTAAGAATATCATCGAACTGAATTAGCAGGCCAACTATAATTGCTAATGATTAATTGGTTTATGGTGTTGAGAACGTTAATGAGGCGACGCGCGTAATGCGAGTGGCAGATCACGACTCATTAATGCGGCACTAATTAATTCTCTACGGGTTAATGATACTAGTATCTTGCTAGTGTAGCTGTCAACTCACATTGAGCTTCTTTTTACGATCGCTTTTAATGATCCGTTTAATGATATCAAATCGATTATATCATTACAAGTGATTCGTAAAGATAAACGTTGACGTTAGTAATAAGTTTGAGTTGAGCTCGTCATAAATCAAAATGCGAAAATATTAGTCAATTATTATTCACGCTCGGTCACGGATTAGGTAGGGTTTTGTGGATTAATTGAATTCGTAATGACCGCAATCCGTTACAACAATAACAGTGGGACATTGGGCTCGGGTCAGCTCTCACGCTGAGAGACTTTGAGGATATATTTCAGTAAACAAGCCCAGTGTGAATTACACTTCACACTTCTTCATAAATATCGTGGAGAACTCCTGGGAGTTCTGGGTATACAGGTTTCTTCATGATGGTTTCTGTAAACATCCTAAGCAAACGATGGCACCACATGTGCAAAACTCATGCGAATGGCAAAATGACATAAAATATACACAGTGCTCACAAATGAGGTTGCCTTTCTGTTTATGATAGCTGATAGGGCCACTTGTGCCACTAGCTCAGCGCCGTGCAGTCTGGGTAATACCAGCCCTGCCTGGACCGGTAGACTTGCTGGTGGAAACACGAAACGGAAATAACTTTACCGGCTTTACTATCGATACAAACTGTAGGACTATTAAGCGTGTCTGTTTAGTCAGATTATAGTCATATAATTTAAGCTTTTTGTGTAATGGCGTAGTGAAGCTTATCGGCTAGCTACCACAGATGATTAGTTATATTCCGGCTGGGAACTTTATTTTTATGGAAAAAAAAAGGTAGCAAACGAGCTGACAGTGCCACCGCCCCCTGCCGCCCATGGACACCTGTGACAACCTTCGGATAGGACAGTGGCGTTGGAAGGACTGTGTTAGTTGATTAGTAAGACCTACCATTTAGTTAAACTTGAGACGCTATTTTCTTAGTATTTTTTCTTCTTTCTTGGCAAGACATCGATGATTTCTGCGTTTTTAACGTCCATGGGTAACTTTGTCCACTTACCATCTGGTAGCTCGTCTTCCTGTATGTAGCCTATGAATGGACTAGAATTCACACACACAAATGAAACATTACCTGAGAACAAACATTTACCTGCTTCGCTGGCATGGTCACTGCGCACTGGGTTGCGGAGTCATCCATAAATATTATAAACCTTTTTGACTTGTAAAACCATTTTGTCATTGAGGTTACTATAATAGATAGCAGCCATAAACAATTTATTATGAATAGCAGTTGTTACCAGGCAGACATGTTTCCAAGAAGTTACTTAATGCTGGCAACATCACGCGACGTTCGGCCACGTACGTACAGCTATGAAAATGTCAATGAAAAGGTCAGGAAGTTAGAATTAATCCTCGCCAAGGAATCTGTGAAGGCAGTAAAATATCACTTAACTTGATATTCAGTACCCAGCCGTTTTACATAACAAGCGAGACGAACAGTCAAGGAAATGCTATGCTAATTGATGAAATACGATTTGATTATAATTTTATTTAGAAAATATTTAAGTGATGTTGTGCTTGGATTAAACATGGGCAAAAGTGCCACCAATACGTGGCTAATCGTAGCTATACATAGTCATATACTTTCTCACTGGAAACATTACTTTATATTCAGTGCATTAAAACAGAAATTAGCTTAGCAGCTTAAGACTAGATTATAAAGTTTTATCTATTATTTATTACTACTTCCATACATAATAATGTATGAAGGCAACATACACTGTTGCGAATATCATTACAATGTTTTTACATTAAAAGCTCTCATTCGATACGCCATAAACTTATAATGAACCGTTCGCTGCCAGTGGATCACCCGCGCTATCTGCAAGGGTGAGAGAAACGGCGTATTAATTTGAAAATTTACTACATCGGCTCATCCGCAGCAGTTAATAGAACGAATTTATCGGCGTCGTAAAATGCTCCTGCGCCGCCACCTCAATGAGAATTGATTCCCCTGGCTGCAGTTTCAGATTAGAATTAATATTCTCAGTATGATGAGCGCAAAGCTTTGCTTGCTATTCTAGGAAGTATAACTATTCGTTTTAACTATTAGAGCCTATTAAGAGTAGGTATTAGTAAGATGCTAATACGAGTGTAATTATCGTGTAGCAATTTCATCGTTAGAATTGTCAAATGAAAAGCATAAAAGCTAAAAACTAAGCAGGATAAAGTTCTTTATGCTTATTTCGAAGTATGTCAAAATATGTATAAAATATCTATAACGTTTCTAATTATGTGTTACTGAACCGTTATTATAAAGGATCTTGCACACAAGCCCCCGACTGTCCGCCTGACATCACTGCCAACATTATTCAGCAAGATGGGGAGATAAATGGAGACATTTGCATCCCAAAACTCAAACCATATAAAACCCAAACAAGTTTTTTCTCAACACTAATGACTAAATTGCATCTCTCTTCCGGCCATTGAATAATGTAGTAAAACCAGTTTACTACGAAGAAAGAAGTAAATATTTCGAAGGATTACTTTCGGTCTGTGTTCAGGTAACCATCGGAATGTCAACCGATTTTTTTGACCTCGTCGCCGGCTCAATGAGAACGATTTACGACAGACGTTGTGGCAACAAAAACCTTTTTTTCGAACCGACAACGTGACTGGCCGATTCATAAAATTTACCTAAGGCTCACAAAAAAAGAAAAGATTATTTTTGTATTACGGCAAATATCAATTTTGCACTTTATTACCAATGGCCTAATGTCGATTTTTTAGTGTACGTTGGTGCTCGTTGTCAGGTTTATTTAGGACGAACATTTCACTTGTATTGATATGTCAGAGCTATTGGTTTGGTAGAAATTAAATTGTCTGCGGTTACGAGGTACCATCGAGGTACAAAGTGGTCTCGTAGTCTCAATGTTTAAGAAAATAATGTTGAACACCAGGGATTTGCGGTATAGCTCATAATTTCGTGAATCATGTTCAAATTAAATCTATCGCTAATATTTTTATTTTTAAAGTTTTTTTTTCTTAAGGTAAACTTTTAAGGAATAAAGTCAAGGGGAGTATTTATTGTCTCTCAAGCCCCCTGGGAGATGGATAACCTAATTAAGGTCGTTGTGCAGGAGTTCCTATCAGACAACACAGAGTATAGTACCATGGTATGCTTATTGTATTATTATAATACATTATTATGTACTTACTGTGAAACTAAAACAATATGTAAAATTTAAACTCTATAAGTCGAACTAATTTTTATACAACTTGCAAGATATGACTTGAACAATGAACAAGAAAGGTAACAAGCTTTGCAATTTCAATAAAAGCTTTTAATCAACCTGCCTGGTGCCATTGTTTTGTTGTGTCAATTTTATAAAAAAAGAGGTGACAGCGAAATATTTTTAGCTTATCTGTGCTGAAGAGCACTCGATTCTTCAACCTTTTCATGACACATCTGAAGAGCTCTACGGATATAGAACGCGGTACACATGTACGAGTAAATCATAGCAATCTGCTTGTGAGTGTTATGTATAGCTGTCTGCGCTCATTAAAATATTAATATTTATATAGTGGAACATTGTGGAACAAACAAATTACGATCATTAAAACATGTGTAAAATATTTTCATTTGTACAGTTGACCATTGAGCAGACGATCCACCTTCCGGAAGTACCTAGATAGTTAATTATCGAAAGTCAAAGACAGCAAAGTACCTTTATCTATCGGCATAACTTTGGACACCGTCTCCAAAAGATACTATCAAAATATCAAGATTGTTGTAACCTACCTCGGTTAAGGTAGCATTTCACACGTTCGAATTCGTCCCGACCCTTTATTGAAACATATCAATTTCGTTCCTTTTTAATCCCGGCAATCCCGTACGTGATCCCGTTCAATTTACGACCGGGATTAGTAATGCAATTGCGATACTCGTTCCGTTTGGACCTAATTGATCCATAATTCGACGCTCCTAGCGCAACCAACAATACGCTCCGACCTGGTGAAAGCTAGGGCCCGAGAATACCCAGAACAATGGCCAACGACTTACGATCTCAGTATAAACAGCTACTACACTGTTGCAGAGTAAATATGTCCGTTTGTTTACTGTTTATGCGTCGCTACGATGCTTACTTGCCGCTTTGCTGAAGCTCTTTGATACGTAGCCAATAACGTTACGGGATTGTTTGGGAAATTATGTTATGCTTTCAGTTGTCAATGGCGACAGGCCGATAAAACTTGACGACTTATGTAAAGTCCAAGCAAGAATTGAGAGTGGGTATAAGTCAGCACTGCCACAGGTTCAGTAATACTTGATCCTTTAGGAATGGTATGACCCGATGATTTTCCACTGTTCTTGGAATTCCTCTTCTTCGAGACAGGCATTAAAAATGCTGGTTAAGGTCAACAGTATCGTCAGAATCTTTTACTAATAGGACTTCCTAATAAACGAAATACAGTCTATAGAATGGACGATATAGTCTATTCTATAGAATGGACCTATTCGAAGTTTGTGACAGGTACCTATGAGCATCAATGATAATGGCTACGCAAACTCGTTGGATACCCTATATAGCTTTATCCCATTAAAAAGAACACAAACACCTTGGTTACATTACGGGGCGACGATTCCCTCAGTCACACGCGTTCCTCCATTTAGCCAGTCGGAACGCGGAAACGAAAGTACAATTCGCGGGCACTTTACGATCCTTTGTCTATACTGTGTATACCTCAGGGCTACAAACCCGATCGAATATGTTTGTTAACTGGTAACTGTCCACGCGGAGATAAACCCGCCAAGTGATGGTAAGTGCCTGGTTCATTTTGTGTTGCTTTATTATTATTGCGCTAAGTTATACTTTGCAATTAATTTTATGGATTGACTGGCCGCGGCCGGGCCGTGTGGTGACTGAAGTATTAAAGCAACGAATTACTCGTAAATGTAACGCGTTTCTTCAGCTTCAACTACGACAGAGTAAATATAAAAACGTAACTTTGAAATAAACACAAACATACAAATAACTATATAAAATAAATAACTATGTTTAAATTATGTTTTGTATAAAAAATCGAAAAAGATCTTGTCAAACTTTGAAATAAACCGGATAATTTGTGTTGTACCGATTAAAGAAAAGTCTAATTTAAAACCTTTAAAAACATAGTCATCGTTCTAAGGAATAAACGTAAACAAAAACATAGGCTAATTTCGTCGCCAGATTACATTGTTTTTATTGTAGTAATACGGGTATAATATAATAGTACGTATCGCATTAACTAAACAAAGCTTCTTACATTGTAGTGAAAATAAATAATACATATTTGGTCGTGTTTATTTGTGTCTAGGTTAATGCTTTTATTGTAATTCTAACTAAGTAAACCGTGTAACATGGTGTACACGGATACGTGGACGCGAAAATAGAATTATGTTTCTATATTTATAAAGGTTATTTTCTTATGTTTTTTGAACGTAAGAAACATTTTTCCGCCGTCCAGCCCCGTCCATCAGGTTTTGTGCCTAGACCCTTAATGGTGGTAAAATACTATTATCTTTACAGAAATACTGTTACTTATTATATACAAAATAAGTAAACAATTTATGTGACAAATTTATCAGCGCCACTACTATACGTAAATGGAACTAAAAAAACTCACAGGTATCGAAGAAAACTCTGTTCGTTTTGAATGTAACGCAATCTCGCGCTCAAGTTATAGTTATTTTATTGAGTGATCTTGTGAAGAACTTACCTTTATCCTTTCAATGCGGCAAACGCATTGTTTAGCCGCAAATAAATTCAAGAACACTGTAACGTATCAATTTGAAATACCAAGAAACTGTTTACGGCGGCGTCGCTCGCACTCAGCCGCTGCCGCTCGCTCGTCTAAATCCTACTGTTCGCTGTAGCGAGAGCATTTAGCCCGGTAAACACTACGTTAATTTGTAAACTACAATGCTAATTTGTACCTACAGGTACAGATCGCGCGCAAGTTGATTGCAGTCGGGGCCTGAGGTAAAGGGGGGAGCATAAATAATTTTGAGCTTTTAT
>DWKA01001319.1:0-12737 GCA_018249155.1 Panoquina ocola ocola | reverse complement strand
TAAAATTTACGTTCTACATAACATCATATCTTTCGCCTTTCAATGAAGACCGAACCATCAAAGCCAGATAACCACATTTCCTCGGTTCCGCGCTCAAAACAATCGCATATTGTTAACCAAGAGTACTACAATCTGTAAGAGGCTTATGAAAGAACTAGTCTCCGCTCGCGGCTTCACCCGCGTGGTATTTGACTGATCCCGCGGGATTTCCAGGATAAAAACTTTCCTATGTGTTAATCCAAGCTATCCTGTATGCGTGTGCCAAACATGAAAATCGGTTCGGCAGTTTTTGTGTGAAGAGGTAACAAATAAACAAACAAACAGATCTAAAAACTTGCGCATTTGTAATATTAGTATGATAGTAGGACTAGAAAAGTCGGTTCTTAGATTTTGTGTTTTGTAGTACCGGATAAATCTGGAGGCAATATCGGAGCAACAGCAGCTGTGCGATGATGGCGCCGACACTTCGCACGATGCGATTACGCCCGCCTAAACATTCATTACGAGTAATGTCCGTCATTTATCCCCCTAATCGCTGTGGTAGCATCTAAAAATACCGCCAATCAAAATTCAATCGGAATCGCGTGTTACTAGTATTCAATAAACGTTTAGCTCACCGAAGTATAAAACTTATATTTGTGAAGATATCGGTGATGAACCAAATGCATCGCGCAGTAAATTTCGTTAGATAAGTGATGCAATATGGTAATATAGTTGTGATTAGCGAGTTGAAATATAAATGGTGTCATAAAAACGGAGAAATAGAGACCACCAATTTGCAAATTAACCATGATTTCTTCCTTGCCAAAACTGGCACCTTAAGATCAGGCTGTGCTTGAAAGACAAATTATAAAAAAGATAACATTGAGAAAGAATATTAAAAACATATTTCATCATTATTACAGTCCCTACCATTCAATCATTGGTTCATTAGCACACACAAAACCTTGAATCTACAGTTAAAACAATAAAGAACCAAGCAACTGTTTTAATTTAGCTATCTTAAAGGAAGCAATGTATTTAGGTTGAGTTCAGAGGGGCTATAAGTCGAGCAGGTGAATGGCGCTAAATGTTTCACGGTTTAATCAAGCCCCAACGATCAGGCAAGACAAATAGTTAGCTCATCTGCATCTATACGAAGCGGAGCCACCGCAGGCAAACAGCACATCGATATTTTAACTCACTCGTAACCCCGTTCTCGACTCACACATCTCTATAGGAAACTGTATAGAAAACTATCCGAATTATTCATAATGAAGCAATGTTACGCACAGGGTCATACAATACATATGTAAGGATTCTAAAATCGAGTCCACAAAGGACCCGAGCAACTGGCCGAGTGCTCAATCGTACTAATGGCAACAACCGCAAGTGCAGTCTCCCGGGACGTTCTAACTAAATATGTAATGGTTATTCTGAGCGCTTTCACGGTGCGAAGGTACTCACACCAAACTCCCTCTGATAAGATAAACTCCCCACTGTATTACAAAATAAACACGAGTCAGTAATGCCCGGATATAGGGAGAACTCATAACTCGGATTCCAATATGCCAAAGGAGACTTAATGAACAATTTATGAGCAACTCTAAAAGAATTTCTGAAGTGCGAGTGCAGTAAAACAACTTTTGAGCCTTATTTTCTCGTTCCGAATTTGCAGTGGTTTAAAGCGAGATTTCATTTGTATGGAAGCCGGTATAATCTGGAATAATACCGCAGTAGCGGCGCAGGCCTTCAAAGACGCCACTCGTCCGCGCCGTAGTTGCCGCCTGTAATGAGTTTTTTTTAAATGCGCAACACATACCCACACCATGCACAGTTAGACTGGATTTACCGTGGTGCGAGTGCAATTCAAACGACCACCATTTAAGAAAAACAGTTCTACACGAATCAATCCTTATATACATTTTTTTATGCGTTAATAAAATACAAAAGCGTTTTAATTTTGCCTTTTTCTGCAAGAAAAATATATAGTAGAGGGTGTCTTCCAAGCTAGTGTGGGGGACGAAATCCTGTTGAAGCCGTCTTGATTACTGCGACCCGAGCGCCACTCGAAGATTCAGAATTGGACGGATTATGAGGATTTTAAAGTACGATGACAATTTGAATATGAACGCGAGGAGAGTTTTTAAATTAAACGAATTCATCGCTACATGAACCGTAATTCTAAGGGTCTCGGCGGCTGATTGTTGTCTTTATACGACCTTTTGTATGACAAATAAGAGTAAAATTATTACTGAGTAACCCGCTGGGATACCATTATGTATCTTCTTTGTAATAGAGAATAAGAAAGGATGTTAAAGTCGTGCATGTTCTCATTTTGAAGCGTAAAATATCTGTAGCGCGGAGCACGGAGAATGAATGTAAAACACGGCATGGTAACACAATATGTAGTTCATTTTAGAGAAAATGTGTCGTTAGCTGGCAAAGAGCGCGAGGCTGTGGGAGGGCGAAGGGTACGTCGACGCAGCGCGAGCGGAAGGAAGGCGTTGCTAATTACTCGCGCGCCCGAAGCACGGCGGCCTCCGAACCTCCAAGGGGACCGACACCATACTTCGGAGGATAAGGATATGTGAGTATATGGATTTTTACCCTCCGTATTCATAGATGTAAAATGTAACTCGATAACGAAATTCATGATTCAAATTGAGGAATGTGAAATCGTACAATGTGCGGCTTTCTTTTTTATTTTCCGTTGGTAATCTTTAACTTAGTATAATACGCATGTACGCATAGTACTCGTACAAAGAAAATATTATTATTATTGTTATTTAGGTAAAATTATTATATTTCTATATTCAATGATTACTCGATAAAGAGTGAGTAATTGAAAATAAATTAATTTAGATTTAATTTATTAATAATATAACTTTACCATATGAGTATAAAAAAATATTATTAAATAACATATCAAATTTTTTATAAATTAATCACTTTAATTATTTCAACGACCTATCTGATGTTTCCAAATTGGTCTCGTTACGTAAACCCTTGGTTAGCGCGTTTGATTTTTAAGTCACGAATTTAAATCCAAAATACGAGTAACGTAGCTTAAGCACAAGCATTTGTTTTTTTAAACGATTTCCCCTAAAATCATTACGTTTATCAAGACTATTTGGAATAGACTGAAAATTAAATAACCTCTCCAATTGGAAAGAACTAAATTATTATACGGATAGATTTAATACTTGTGAGCGATTGCGGCCAGGATTAAACGCCAACTGAAGTATTTAACTATGTGTGTAGGTACTACTCGTAGTATTAGGTACGGCACTAAAAGGCAGTGAAACTTTTCTTTAATGACTATTCATAAAAATAAGTGCACACCCGCAAACGCAAACTTAAGTTCTTATTTGAAACACGAGTATTATGAGAATCTAAAACATTCGCATATGTTGAAGAAAAATGAAAGAAATAGCGTTATAAATAATGTACATTACTTAATATTATTTACAAGAAAGCTGCGTCGCATGCCGTCCTGTGTCGCGTCTGTTGACCTCTCCCAAATAGAAGTTCAATAAGGTTTGTTGACTCATTCAATCTGTAGGATTTTTTCGTTCCCAAAAACAATTTTAAGGTCGGGATATTTGTATCAATTACATTTGATTGTAGGTAATGTGATATTGAGTAATGTATTGGCTTATCTTTACGATATGTTAGTAATAATTGAATTTAGAAAAGATAGAACTATGGAGATTTTGCATGTTTTTTGTAAAAATACTCCAATAGAATATAAGAACTTGGATCATGTGAAGTTTTAGCTTAATAAAGTTTAAGTTAACACGGTACTACTATTCATTAAAAAAACATGCAATTAAAAATAACTATTCCGAAACAGTACATTATTCATGAACGTGTCGCAACATGAGAATTATGAAAAATATTAAACATGTAAGATACAAAGTGTAGAACATTTGTAAGTTTCGTAGGCAACACGTCGTTATATTATATAAAGATCGAGCGTACAAAGACTCGCGAGACGCTTCGGGTCGAGCCATTCATAATATTGTAATAACGGCTTCCAGCAGCAGTAATTCCGTGCTTAAACGTTTTACTGCGGTCATTATCTACCGCTGAAAGGATATGCAGGCGATAAATTGTAGAGCGCCCTCTACCGCCTACACGCCTACCTGCCGCACTTATCGCCGAATCTATCCGCTACCGCTGCTTGTTACGGAAATTATTTGTTAAACTGTAATTTGATATTTCTTAACTGTTATTAATTAGTATACTCGTAGAGCCAGAGATTTAATGTATTATACAGTCATTGAGGTAAATTAATAAGCTATTAGATAGTACCTATTGAGTATGCGATTTTTGTGGTGGGGTTGTCATATATTTTTAATGCACCTTTCGGAATTAAAGCCTTGTTTAATTGATTATTACGTGAAAAGAAGATAAAAAATAGATTTCTATACCATCGATTGTTGTAAGCGTTCTCAAAAAAAATCTTGAAGATGTGTGAAATGCAACTGTATCTAAGTACTTGGCTAATATGTGTAGTCTGCCAATCTCAACCCCAGTCATTGTGAGTAAAAATACAGCCCAATACGCCCCCTGCATTTATGGCTTGTGAATATTGTGGTAATGTTTGAAAACTTATACGAACACCTGTGTTAAGTTATTTAACTTAAAGACTTACTTTATTTACCTAATCTATAGAGTTAGGACACAAAATCGTCAATCATACTTAGTACCTATATCGAGCAATGAATCAAGTACAATCTTTATTATCTTTTCGACCTATTTCGGTGTATCTAAGTGATATCTCAATGTACATATAAAGGGAACGCGCCTCTACTTTGGCAATAAAGAGACCATTTAATCGGAGCTTATCTGCCCGGAAGCATTCATTAGATGATTGCAATATTACTACTGGACTCTTTTCTGAGGACGTCGCCCATTTACTTATTGAAGAACGATATAAAATTTATTTTACTGATTTTCAATAAACAATATAAAACCTCTTTTATAGAATAACACGTTTTAGCACTCTTATTACCGTAGTATATCATGGTGTTTGTTAACAAGATTACGCATCCAAAATATAAATATTATTAACATTTCTATAATATGGCTTTTAGATCTTAATTTAGGAAAACGAAGAAAAACTAGCTTTTAATGACATGATTAATTGATACCTACGTAGATCATAATTTTTAAAATGTATAAATATTGAAGCTAGAATTTAAAATTAAAGCAAAATTTTATATTACAAAAGTACCTACTATAGATTGTCAGATCAACGTCGTTGCGACGAAAGAAAAAAGTATACTAGAAACATAAAAATAATGGACAAGAACACGTGTTCGATTTTATACAATAACAAGATATTAGTTCTCGCAAAGAAATCGAATTACATAAACTATGGACGTGAATAAGAGCAGACACGTCCGGGCAATCAAGGTGCTCCCGATCCTAAGCCAACACGAACAGACAAACGTTTTGATAAACGATAATCCACAATGATACTCACGAAATACTATCGAAAAAGTAAAGTACAGTTAGTAAACTTAATGAGGAAAACTGGAAAGATAAATTCATTTAATTTGGAAATATGCAGGTTGCCGTAAAAGCTCATGAAATGAGATTTAATAAAAGGCACATAATAAGCTTTCCTGTTTTAACCGCAGCTATTTTATTTTAAAGTTATAGCCGGGTTTGAGCTATATTACTAGTTATTTATTCACTGCGTAATTAAATATTAAAACCTATTTAATCCCACGCCACGACTTACAGTAATCTGTTATCCATTATTATAATATTTTATTATTTTAAGCTTAGCACATTGTGAGAGAATCAGTGAGTATTTTAAAACAGTCTTACCACAATTTGATTATCATTGGGATCAAGCCCAGTGGTTAGCTACCTTTGAGCTCCAAAACCGCATATACCACCAGGAGCGCTTAGATTCATAAACCGATAGACATTATTTCAATACACATCGTTTCCAATAATATACATACAATATTGAAAAATGGTAAGCAGTGGAACGCTGGTGCATAGCGGGGCGGGCCGCGGCGCTGGCAGGTGGTTCAAATTACCGCATTTGTTACACGTTTACACGAAACTGTATCAATATTTCATACGGATTTACACGTGCTATCGCGCCTGCATTTCCCTGTCGTAAAAATACGCAATTCGATCTAGTTGCGATCATTTGTGATCCTATATAGATAAATAGGTACATACTTATATTTTTTATGTGATTGCTGCTCGCTATTTTATAGGTATTAATGTAGTGTACCCTTGTAATAAAATGATTGTTAAAACTCCATTTATACTCAGTTTCTTATGAGATGCTAAAAGATTTCGGCGCTGCAATTGACAACATTATTGCGTTAAGACATACTCGGGTAAAAGAAAGTAATTATATTATTAAATTTTAAAAATAAATTAGGTGAAAGCGTTATATTATATCAAATTTTATTGTTTTACTGTGTTATTAGCTCCACAAGTTGTTCTATTAGAGTTACTGAAATCATACATGTGTTTTAAATAGTTTGAAGCATAGATATTAATTTCTCTAAACGTTATTGCATCTCCGAATCCATACAATGACAATCTATTCAGACGTAAACGGGAACTACGAGTATTTCCATAAGAAAGGCATTGCAAAAGTTTTTCAATTTTCAAGTGACGCAGGTATGATGGAGAACTTTTGATTGGGGCACACCAAGCTGTGATTCTTTCCATGCTTGCTGAAAGAATAAATTTCATTACCTGGTACTACATATGTGGGTATTACTACTATGCGAGCGAACATTACAACCCCATTATCGCCTCAGATTATCACAATAGCTGAGATCACATCGAGATAGAGTTACTATTGTTCCGAATTCCTGGAATCTAATTATCAACATAGAACGAATTCAGACCTGTAGGTACCTGTACATACAAGTCTTTGAAATTTCGGTGTAGGTAAGCTTTTATGAGTTAAGAAATACGAATTATTTTTTTTGTTTACAAAAATTTATCCGTAAAACGATTAACATACAATACGTGATAAAAACGAATAATAACTGTTGCATATCCAAAGCTACCTGAAGCAAAATAAATTAAGTAAGGCATATAACATTGTGGCAAATTAAATAACCTTGTTTAAGGTTTTGAAACTAAGAGAGAGAGGCTAAAAGAGATGTAGAGATTGGTGATTGATGATGTCATTGGCAAAGAAAACAAGAAAACCTAATTCAAGCCGTGAAACAAGTTAACACAATGACATTATAATATCTGATATTATCAGGTACGTCGGGTAACATAATCATGAACGGTGGCGAGTGAATGTTTGAAGAGAACACAATAATCGTCCATGAATGGAGCTTGTTTTAAATTGACAGATTTAGTTGTGAACACAGACTCCGAAGCACATTATGCAGCATCACGCGGGGATCACGGGGATTGATGCTGGTACAGGATCGAGCGGCGAGAGTGGCGGAATTAAGTGAAAAAACATCTCCAATAAAAAAAGTCTACAAACATTTCTATTAAAAATAAAAAGAAGTATAGAAGCGTTGTAGGAAAGGTACTACTTATGATGACATAGATAGACGGGTGAGAGAATGTTGTGATAAATAAAATACCTAATTCCGTTATTTATTTCTCAAATGAACTAAATACTCATGCTCACCTCATTTCAAAAATCTATATTGATTGTTAACCAATAAATTCGTTAATTATCTGAAACAATTCAACAATATAATACGTCTCATGTTTGTCCATTTTATTGTTTAACTTTAATCCTAACTTCATTGATAATAGTGCTAACCTACATAACAATCTATACAATGTTGACTGTTACAATTCCATTTACTACTTTTGCTCTACCGAGAATTCAGACATCAGGTAACATATTTCAAAAGGATTTGTTTTTCGCAGAATCCAACGTGCAAGAGCACCACACAATATATAGGAAGCTAAACAAATACTACAGATTAAGATATAATTAATCTGGTTTACAGATTAAAACGCATTGAACATTTTTAATTTCACGTTTATGTCCAGTACAACGAGTAATATGAGTAATAAGATTCTCTTCCTTTATTGTTGGAAGTGATTTCTGGAATTCCTACCACTGTTTCATAAAAAATAATATTGTCATAAATTTTAATCACTAGAAATTGCTATGCTGTGTTCCACGAATTACACAAATCCCAATAGGTATATTATTTCTTACCTGCCTTATATGTAGGAAAGAGTAAGCCGTGGTACGTTATTTTTAAATGTATAAAATTTGATATTTCTACTTTCAATTAATTTCTTTCATGCAAGTCTTACAATGTTATTATATTTTACAAGAAAATCTTATTTGTTACGGGGGACGTGATTATTCGCACACTCGGGCCGCCGCGCCGCTTCACCTAGATCCGGGGAAGAATCCCCGCAATACCCGCGTGATGATGCATAATGCTATCCAAGCTCCACCTGACACTGTAGTTACTAATTTTTAAGAGCATCTCTAGGAAAAAATAGGAAAATATTCTAAAAATGAAACAGGCTTCGACAAGTAGCGGTGTAACATGTTGTAACGCATGCATTGGTACAAACGTGCTGCTGTCACTCGAATAAATCATATTAAACATTTATTGTTTAACTACGTGACTTCGTTTGCAGTAACATTGAACTTCTGAAAGGGATTTTTACCCTCTGCTTTACCTCTTCCGGAAATGGTTATACAAAAATGATCAAATGTGCTCCTCTGATGTTAACTCAACTAAGCTCTGTAATGTGCGAGTTTACATTTAGGAGGTAATGTCTACTTATCTGATTTTTGAAGTCCTTCGCCAGTGGAATGCTGTGTTATCACTGAGTGGCATTGGCCTCATTAAATTGCACTCGTTGAAAGCTGGAGTGTGTGTGGGTATTTTAATATAATAGGGGATTCAAATTGGAATTAAAAGAACTTTCGCCATACATTTTCATCATCCGATGTTAATTTCCATATGAATATGGTAATACAACGTTTCACTATAATTATGTTATAAACATAGCTATGAAATTTAAATAAGCTATCAATCTGAGCTTACACTGACGCGATTTTTATTATATACACGTTCCAACACTATTTCACTGATAGCAGACTGAGACTGCATTTTCGTTTAATTCCGCTACTGACGCGACGTCGCCTGATTCAGCTCCAGGCAACAATCCCCACGCAATCCCCGCGTGATACTGCATAATGTAGTCCGTAAGCCTCCACTCTTGCGACTAAAAATCTATCAATTTTAAAGGAATCTCTTGCAAGAGAGATAATTGGCTAGGTAACTAATCTATATAATCTGCGTGTAGATGATATTTTTGGCTGAGTTGCATTTTACGACATAGGTATAATATAAATGACGAACGCATCTTCAATTCTTCATATTCTTATATTCATCCTGAAAAGGTCATTTTGTGTATTATTAAGATGTACCTAATGTTAACTTTTTAATCATTTTATTTCTCCAAAACTGATGATTTTTGTATTCGTTAATGTTGATGAACTTAATTCACATATTGACTCTGTAACTCACGGATAATTGCAATGAACCTATTGTATAACAACATAGTCGTACTTAAAACTTGGGGAAATATAATTCGGTAGGTTAACCAAAATCCTATCTGATGATAAGGGCAGATGTTGTTTAAACGCTTACACACTCATACCCCCGCAGTAGGATTCCCTGTGTCGCGGGTGGCATGGACGACACTCAAATAAATATTTATCTGTCACATAAATATCTGCCCCGGCCGGGAATCGAACCCGGGACTTCTACTAGTCAATACCAACTAGGCTACGGGGTCGTCGTTTAATTAATATGTGGTAGAAATAAACACTCGCATTCTTTTAACCTGCTTAAATCTGGATGGATAACAGTCGATGAAGTCTATCCGCAATTTCAAAAAGCATATGTTATTAAAGACTCACAACTGAGGTTAGTCCGATTCGACTGTTATGTAAAAAGTGCCGTCGTAAGTCCCCTGGGACTGGCGTTTACTAGCTCAATAAAACTCGGAGGAAAATATTTGGTGTCGTCCAATATTATTTCATCGATATTGAAAGGTTTTATTAGATATCTCAGTGCTCGAGACTTGAGCCGTTTTAAGTGATGTTTCAGACAAACTGCTCTCTTGTATTTGATTTCGTTGAAATTATGAAGAAAGGAGTATTTTACAATATATTATAATATAATTAAATCCAAAATCATTGTTGTCGTTTCTTCATAATAAATATATAGATTTACATCAATGCACTTAAAATCTGAAAACTTAATTATAACATCTTTGATATTAAAAAAATAACCCAAAAAGAACATTTATATCCTAACTGACGCATAACTACATGTTTTTGCCACGGATGCATTTTAATAGCTTTGAATATTTTATTTTTTTACTTTATAATACCTATGTATATTTTACAGTCATACTATTACCGCATAATATGGTTAGATACATCTAGTATCTTCGGTACATTGTGTCCATCTTTGTTACTCACTGAAAAATTTTAGAGAGATCATGAACATTGATTATGGCACTGAGTTTTCTTATAAGTGTTATTATGCTTAATTTTTATAAAATCTTACAAACACAAAGGAGAAAAAGAAGAAGTTGTAAAGTAAGATGTATCAACGAACAAACTTTGATGTATCTCACAGAAGGGTTACACTTGATAGAGTGGATCATACAAATGCGTTGGCCCTTATCTAAAAAGTGCCGGCGTGTTGTCCCTTGAGGCACACACTTATCAGCTCCATAAAACTCGGATGAAAATATTCACTCGATATGACTTCATCGACATAGAAGTACAATTCGCATTCGTACAATCAAACATGTTTTATGAAAATAAACGTAGCCAACGTACGACGTAGAGTAGTAGATCTACGATGTCTATTCCAAGGACTTTATATATATATGGACTGTGCACGGAAGGAATTTAAACATTCTAAATTGAATTCTAAGTCGTTGCAATAAGGTTCAAAACCATTCGATAGTGAGCAGATTCAAATTTTGGGCAGTGAGATAGCACAACGGAGGGGCAGTGCCATCCCTTTCTAATTCGGACCGTTTTTTCGCTCCCCGTGCGCATTCCAATCTAATTATAACTTCCTTGATACTAATTAATTCATCCTGATTTACAGAGGCCTTAGGAAAGCCAGGTTTGCCAGATGAGAAAATAGCGGAACTAATATCAGGGGAAGCTGAAATGCTAAGGGAAGCGCATGTGATGGGGTGAGTGTGGTAGAAACTTACACTTTTGTATTGAGACATTATGCACGCTCTTGTGACGTCACGTCAATAATGTGAACACCTGAATCGTGCTATTGAAATTTTGAAAAAATTCGGAGTATTCATAGTTCAGGTTAAAAAAGTTTTAAAATTAGTTATCATTTTTGATATCCATTTGTCTTAAACCTCAAACATTTCAAATAATCATTCTATTTGTTTACATTTCATTTAATATGTTATTTATGTTTTAACTTGTAAAAAATGTCGACTGCATTTTCAACCATTTATTTTCACTAGATGCATACATCTGAAACCATAAACATTTGAACCACAAACACTCATTTCAATACTGATAGCTAATTACATTGTAACTATCACTTACATAAGTACGTCATAGAATATAACGCCATCTATTATCACTCGTTTAAAACTTGTACATTTTGCATTGCCATTTCTCTAAAGCCATGACTTTTCATTATAAATTTCAATTTTCGTACGATATTACATTCTCCTAGGCTTGATTCAAGGATATAACAATCTTCATAATCCTTCATTTGATATTGTAATTAATTAGAACCATTGATTAAATAACAATTTAGTTAGAAACAATCACTCAACATATTTGTCATACACTAATTACCAGTAAAGTCGTAATGCAATTTTATTTATTTATTTATATTTAGGACATCCAACATAAATATCACTAGAGTACAGCTAAAATAAATATTAGTATATTACTTTAAAACATTAATAATTTAAAAACTTACAAGTAAAATATTACCTAACTTTTCTACTACAAGTAGGCAACTTTATAACTTGACATGTCTAACACATATCTCTTTACACATACAAAATGGTTGAGAGCAGTCTGGCAAGGGTACTGTCCACCCATATGCATCGTGAAGACGATTCCAGCGTCGACTTCCAAAAGATAAAACCAGTTATAGAGTCACTCAAAGACTCAGAGGTACTGAAGGCGTTGAACGAGGAAGTGCTGAGGGCTAAGGAGCAGAAGAAGAAAGAAGAGAAGAAGTGGACAACCTTCTTACAGAAGCCGAAAAGACCGGTGCCGAGGCCCAAGTTTGGATACTACAGATACGTTGAGGAGGAAGAAGTTGAAAAGGTAAGAATTACTATTTAATAGTTTCCGCTCGCGGCTTCGCCCACGTGAAATTTGACCGATCCCGCGGGATTTCAGGGATAAAAACTATCCTATGTGTTAATCCAAGTTGCCCTCTATGTGTGTGCCAAATTGCATAAAAATCGGTTCGGCAGTTTTTGCGTGAAGAGGTGACAATGACAAATAATCAAACATACAAACTTTCGCATTTATAATATTATAGTAGGACCATGTCTAGATAGCTACATACATACATTATACTTTTGGGATATAAAATTGTGGCAGGTGGCACTGCTAGTTTTAATTTTTAATTTTAATGCGTCATCTAACGAGGTTTGGTTATTATTCTGCACAGAGTAACTGTCTGTACGCTAGATGGCGCCCACGACAATATTGATTTGTTAGGTCAGTTTTG
>DWKA01001318.1:0-12740 GCA_018249155.1 Panoquina ocola ocola | reverse complement strand
CTTATGCATTTTGATACAACTTGAGATATAGGATAGTTTTGGATCCGATAGGTAGCGCTGTTGTCGAGAATCTGTAGAGCTGCAGAACAACGTCCGCCAGGTCACCTAATTAATTATACATATAGCTGAGTTATTTGAAACGTCACCCGTTTCCTATTTCATATGGACCGAATTTTGAGTCTGCTCACTATGAAAATATGGTTTTGAACTTTATTGCAAGGATCAAGAATTTAATTTCGAACATAATGTATAATTTTTTTCAGTGCGCATTCTATTACTATAACTTCCATAGCATTAACCAATTATGTATTGACAATTGACACAACAAAAGACATTTGTTGTTGTCAATTGTCAATTTGTCAATCTGACACTTATGAAAGAATAGAAAGAAGACGTGCAATAAAGCTTAATTAATTTCAATTTTGCCAATTTTAACTCGTATTTTGTCTCGTAGAAAAGTATTTTTAATATTTTTTGATACGTCATTGACAACAAAGCATTAAAAGCTTAAGAGTTTATATACAAATACAACCTAAAGTGCAAATCTTACGCTGGTATGCTTTCACTTTTGTTTCGTAAAAATCTGTGCATTAAACGAATCTATCTTGCGTAGCTTTATTTACTCCAAACATATAATAGGATTTTATATTTCTCTGAACAAAGTTTAATACGATGTATTTGTCGTATCTTACCTTATTTATTTAAGTTTAATAAGCTGTTGTAGTCCTTTATATTTATTTTCCATCCGGGTTCATTACGTACGTTTTGTATAAATGTATCAGGAACAATTTTAAAGATTTCTCTTTTTAATTTCAGATTAATTAAACTATACATTACCAAAAACCTAGAAAATGGTGAAAGTTTATGCCCTGGCTGTCCTGTACAAAGGAGTGAACAGTGCTACCATCCTCAAGGCGTCCTATGATTTGCAGAGCTTTAGCTTCTTCCAGAGAGGTTCAGTTCAGGAATTTATGACATTTGTAAGTAAAACTGTTGTAGAGCGAACTCAACAAGCCTCTAGACAATCTGTGAAGGAGGGTGAGTACATGTTACAAGTGTATGTGAGAGCAGATAATCTTGCAGGAGTGTTCATATCGGATCATGAATACCCTAGTCGAGTTGCCCACACACTGATTACTAAGATTCTAGATGAGTTTACTGCTAGAGTTCCACCCAATACTTGGCCGACCGCTAACGAGGCAACAATTGATTTCCCAGTCCTTCCACAGTACCTGGTTAAGTATCAAAATCCTCAGGAAGCTGATGCGTTAACAAAAATACAGACTGATTTGGATGAAACTAAAATTATATTACATGACACTATAAAAGCAGTATTAGAAAGAGGTGAGAAGTTGGATGATCTAGTTGCCAAGTCTGATAGTCTTTCGATGCACAGTAAAGCATTTTACAAAACTGCTAAAAAGACTAACAGTTGCTGTAATTTCTGAAGTCTGGGGCATTTTTGCAGTTACATAGCTATGTATTTATAGGAACAATTTATTAAATGTTTATGAATATGGATATTTACTGCTGTTCAATGTTTGTTAATGTGTGAGGTTTAAGCTTCATGTAAACGTTTGTATAAGCAATGATTGTTATAAAATATATCTTGATACACTATTGCAAGTAGTCAATCTAATGAGCTTCACAGATCAATTGCAGCATGACATTGTTGTTACTCAAATGTTCTATTTATTTCTTTGAGATAATGCATACCAAATCCAATATCATTTGGTTACTCTATGCAGTATTTTCTTCAGTTCTGTTCTATTATTCGATTTCAAACATTTTGAATAAATAATGAAGAAATTAACCACGCTTGGTGTGTGGAGCTCATATTGTAAGTGTGAGGTACCGAATGGTGTTTGTATAGGAATAATAGCTTTCCTTTTTTACGCAGATTCATTATATTATGATCTTAATATAAAAGCATTAGAAGTAAATAAACGGTGTTTTACTTCTAACTGCCATGTAATTAATTAATATTTTATTAAGTTTGATAGCATGGCTGGTTATAGTAAGCATTGGTCTTCTTTAGTTATTTAAAGTGCTTTACTGAATTTAATAAAATATATAAACACAGATTGTCAGCTCATTATGCCAAGATTGATCTATTGTTAGCAATTACAAATTGACATAAACCATGTTGAATAAAGCAATTAATAATTAACATGCAATAGTTTCTAATATTTTGTTAAAGTGTGTATACTTTAGGGTGTTAAGCTTCATTACAATTTATTTTAAAAGTTTTAGCTTTAAAAGATAGCCAACAAATGTATAATTGAGTAGGCCTTCAAATACTTGCATTTGTAACTATATTTTTACTTAATGGTATACATATTTACTCAAAGCAACAAAATGTGATACACATTTGGTGTGTAAATTTATTTAGATTAGAATATAGTTATGTGTTAAATTCGTGTATGGTGTTCTATAGGAATTAGTTTATCTGTTAAAATAACCATTTATCACAAAGTTGATAAAAATTTGCACAATATTTATAGTTTTACTATATTATTATGTATATTATTTGAATATAGTAATGTCTCAAGTTATTAGATTATGTATTATGTATGTCAAAAATGTAAAAGAAGTGTTTATTCTGAATGTCATACTATTTCTTGTTGACAATAATGTTTTTAAATCCCATACAATTTACTGTATATTATTATTATGTAAATTGTTTCATGATACTTGACACTAACCATGTATCTAGTTATAATGCTGAAGCGTTTTTTAAAAGTAGTATGTGCTAGTTCTGTGTTAGCTGTATGCAAATATGTATTAGGCAAACATTCATAAAAAAGAAGAGATTTGTATCTGTATGTGTCAATACAGAATATGTTCTACAACTTAGTAGATTACTAATGGTAATCAGCTAGTATAAAATGTATTACAAGGAATGAAACCGTTGTCGAAAACGTCATTATGTAGGGACCTATTTAGGCCATTTTTACATGGGAAATCATCACAATCATATGCATCATAGATTCTTCCATGATTCCATATTCTTATGGAATGTAGGTATTTCATAATGTGTAATATTTTAAGTTTGTATAAGTTATTTCAGAAATTACTAGGTTGTAGGTATTTTTTTTATCTTTAATTCGGTCAATCGTGACAGTTTTTATTAAGCTTTTATATTTCGACCGACGTAAACCACCTTGACTATTACGTTTTGTTACTGATCATGTAAATTTCCTTTATAGTGTTTTTTCTGAAGGTCATCATTAAAAATGTGTGTGCTCATCCTTCACCTACTTGTATAAACGTGTCTGTTATTCCAAGAGTTATTAATAAACAGCAATATTACTTTTTACAGTTTATTTTTTTCTTGTTTTAAAATTTCTGCATAACTAAATGTGAAGCTGGTTTTAAATTTGAACGGATTTCTTTTTATCGATATCTGTACTTACCAACGGGTGGCAATTGGCATTCGCGATTTTTGTTTCTGGATCATTATAATTGATTAATTATAGCTATTATTGATATACACGTTTATTTTTTTTTATTCTATCAGCATTTCGAAAATGTGCTTTGTCACGGGGGAGAAGAAATGATGAAAGAAACTCCTTTGTTCTTTGTTCATAATATGCATAAACATTAGACAGGTACCTATCTATCAGAGGTACTCTTATTTCTTTCTCGATACTGAATAGAGGATGTTGATACATCTGAGGATGAACTTAATATCACTTGAAAAGCTATTTATGTTTCTCTATAGAAAGGCTATTGATCACTTAGAAACTTGGGAGTCTTGGATGCTCCTATTTTGTAATGTCAACAAAACCATAGTCGTGTGAATGACTATACGATAAAACTATACTTACGTAAAATACTCGCTGTGTTAACCTGGCCTTATGGACGTAGATAAAGTATAGATGGAAGATTTGGATAAGGCTCCACTCATCGACGGGTTGGGGTATCTCAATTGAAATAAAATATAGTTTGAAATAAAAATACATATATTAATTTTACATCAATATTAAATTACAGCCAACGTAACTATGTAGGTTACAATAATAAAAATATACCTATATAATTTCCATTGAAACAAATAAATAATAAAAACAAGGTATTCTCCTTATTAGTAAACCTAGCTAAAAATCGTCATTGACTATATGAAAGTTGCAACTGCGGAATACCAGGTAACATTCATTATTATTAAAACAATCGCAACTACAAGCAAGGGAGAGCTCACTTATAGCAATAGTTATTATTATGGAATTTACTCATTAACTCTATAATTAATTAATAATTAGTAACGATGCCAGTGGTCTATGGATGCCGTAACGTAACAACACAGTACCATATCTAACAAAACAATATTCTTTAGTTACACTATCATAGTTTCAAGAACAAAAAACTACATTTTGAAAAAGCAGTAAACTAGATAAGGAGCATTTTAAATTTTTTAAAATATTACTTTAATTGCTAAATACAAAAAAAACTATAAATACCTATTGTGCTTTTTAAGTAGGTATACATATGCTCATCAAAATATTCCACTGGCATTGTAACTCAAATAGAAAAGAGATTGGTAGGTATTACATTGTTACTGAGTAATAGATTTTGCAGCTAATTTTTTGGCATCAAGCAGTGAAAAGAAATAAATAGAAAACAAAAGCTTTGGAATAGACCACCAGTGAGATTGTGATGATTCATTATTATTGGTAAAATTACATTATTATTGTCAAAATAAAAAAAAGAATACATAATTTAATGAAAAAAAAAATCACCTGTATAGTATTGTGATAAGAAAGTCCCGATACTTATCAATCGAAAAGCTGAATATAAATAAATCTAATCCTACACAATTTTTTAAATAATATTAACCGGGAAATCTCACTGGAAAGATAACAAATTTTCGAAGTAAGTATTACTAATAAAATAAGAATATGTACAACATAAAAAATAACATTAACCGAAAGATAGCCAACAACAGTTCAAGACACAAGTGGTAGAAAATAGAAAATGAAATTAAAAGTATCTACACAAATTGCAAACGTATAAATGCCCTTTTTATAACTATCCACGTGGGTAGTATAACGTTAAATATATTCTTTATTTGTATATTCCGTACTACTTCAAAAATTACCGACCAAATACACAAATGTGCTACTAATTGATTAGAAGAAATATCGACGAAGAAAACAATAATTTCATGTTACATCATCAAATACTCGAAGACCCGTTGAAAGTGTGAATAACGAACGCGTGAAGTTGCTTCTTCATATAAATCAGCGACACGTTTGTGTATTTGGACATTAACCTCTAATGATAAAGAGATTTCACTATAATAGTCATACAACATTCTCTTTATTTAACACACGAGTGTTTTTGTTACATCTATGCACTAATATTACATTAAAAATATGTTTAAGTGTTCCCAATAGTTATTTTTCAATCATGTAAAACATTGGTTGTAACAAAACATTTTGATGCACATATGAAAATGTCGATTTTTTGGATTCTTCATGTGCTTACCAAAAAATTCAGTCTTCGGAAAATAATGTACAGAGCAAATGAAAGGAACGAAAACTCATGTAACCGATAGGGTTTTCAATTTTGAATAATCGCATCACGGGCCAAAAAGCGATTTGAGTCAATTCCTTTGAAGGCAGAATAGAGACGATTCATTTAGTTAAATAGATGTTACAAAACCTACAATGGATTAACATCCAGAGTAAGAAAAAACTAATTGCAGGAAGTCTTCAAGCTACAAGCTTTTTACACAAACATCGAAACTTGTTCTTAATTCGAGAATACGACAAATACGATGGTAAAATTACCTCCATCTACTATATAAAACTCCATCCTAAAACTTTAGTTATCATTTATTATACATAAATCTATCACGTTACGAAAAAAGCACTATGGATGGAGCTAGGGGATTGTGACGTTAGACAATATTTATAAGTTTACATTACATTATTGTAAATAAACATTTCACTACGTTTTTACAATATACGCACGTCTGTATAAAAAGCTGAATTTCTCAATTTCCTTTACCCACAATATAGGTACCAATATTTTTACCACGGTTTAAAATAATACGAAATTAAATGACGAGAATTTCAGTAAATACATTTTCACTTACCAAAGTTCGAGCGTTAAATTAGTAGAAAGAAACTAGCGCGATGTCTAAATTCAGAAGAATTGTAACAATAATTACGTTTAATTGTAACCGCATAAATCCTCTATGAATAGCCAAATAATAGTGAAATCGCACACATACTTAAACCAATACTAGAGAATTGAGAATAAATAGGACACAGGAGATCCTAAAGCAAAATAAAACATATCGCTATCCACAATTATGCATAATCATCATGATCTTACAACTACTTATAATATGTAAAAGGCATCCTTTGATAGAAATGATTTACTCTGATGATCGTTCGTGAACGAAACGGCTAAATACATGAGACATCCTACGATAAATCACAATACAAGCAACGCAACCGAACGGCAACTCAAACATAAATAATACAACGTATAGACGAACCCCTAATTAGGCGAACTATTTGACGAATTAAGTGTTGCCATTTATTCGATAATTTAATATCGATTTTGAATCATCGCATTGTAATCAGTAATAATAAATAATCAATGTTGATTAAATAAAAAAAAGTAAAGCAATAACATGTACAGTAACTTCGCAAAGTTACACAAAAATTGTGTATCTTTTCAAAATATCGATAAATCAGTGTTGTTTGTCATGGCAACATATTTTTTGTTTGTATACATTGCGACGTCAAGCTAGTTCGTCTAATGATGGATTCTAGTTTAGCATCACTAACGGCGAAGATCACACAATCTACGTTCGCGTCGGAAAACGAGTTCTTTGTACTAATAAGGATTTGAAACACTACGGGGTCGAACATCGCCATCGGCGTTCACTCGCAAAGTACTGGTGCGTTTACATAGGCACCTGTATTCTTGCACTGGTTTGTTCATTAGGCACCTGTATTTTATACCGCGATCGCGTTCACTTATTAGGCACCTGTATTTTTTTAGACCTGAAGTCGTATATCTTGCGACAGAATAGTACGAGGTCAGGTGACACTTGAGGAGGCAGTTTGGTGTCGTTGGGAGCCACCGCCGAAGTCACTTCAGCGGCCGGCATCGTCGGGACTATAGAGGGCGCTATCTGAATACCCTCCTCCGCTGCCTTTAGCCGCTTGCGATACCTAAACAAACGGAATGTTACATTAATAACGATATAAAAAGATTACTAAAGCAATAACAATTCAAATCAAACAAATGTTATTTGCTTTGCGGCGGGATCTTAGTAAAGGGTAAATGTTTTCATCTGGAACTTTTGGAACAAATGACACCTTACGTAGCCATCGCAAATAAAATTTACTTAATGTAGTATGTAACCTGCATTTAGTCATCGCTAAGATAACGTACCCACATTTTAGTATACTAATATCGTCTTTAAAGGTGAATTTAGACCTATTCGAGCCGAGCGCTTCTATAGAATCAAAAAGAGGGTGACTATGTACTATATTTTTTAAGTGAACCTAAGCTCAGTACTCACCGGCAATACTCATTGAAGGTGAGCACGTAGCACTTGTCCTCGATACACGCGACGGAGTTGGCGTCCCGGTGGCGCGACGCGAACACCTCGTCGGGCGCGTCCGTCGCCTGCCGCCCGCGCTGCGTGTGCTCCGGCCGGTAGTACCACACTAGCGACACCATCATCTCGCCTGCAACGGATAATACTATTGATTGTAGCGGGCGTAATCAGGTTTAGTTTGGGAAGGGAGGGGGTTTCCTTTTTTAAATGGGGTTACTTTTCTTTCGCCATTTCTTCTCTATGACAAAGCACCTTTCCGAAATGGTGGTAGAATAAAAAAAACACATGCGTAAGTGTAGCATTGGTACCTACATGAATAAATGATTTTGAATTTGAAAATTTGAAAAAAAAAGGTTTGTGGCTGTTTGTGAGTTTATAGAAGGTAAATTTCAAAAGAGCTCAGTTATTTTTAATATGCCATTCAATTGTCCCATCCATCACCATTTATGAAATTTGCTTTATTCCGGAGATGATCAACGTTATCAAAAAACTAGTGTAAAATTCAACTCACCGTCATCAGGGTTCTCCCACAGACTAGCAATCCGGGCGACGAACGGCTGCGCCCGCGCAAGCGACGCGCGCAGCAGCACGCAGTCGCCGCGCGCCACGCGGTCGCCGCTCGCGTGCGTCATGCGCGACCAGCAGCGCGCCGTGCGGTCTAGCCGCGAATCGTTCTGTGTGTGATTACATTGCGTGTTAGATTAGGGAATAATAAGCATTATACCGCGTCATCAATATGCTGTATGCTTTTGTTACATGAACTTAGTAGTTTTAGACGGCTCTATAGTACCTATGTACCTATAAAGTTAGAATTCAGTAAAATTTTAATCACAATTGAAATCTATTAGGGCTATAATGTTGTACTGGATATTTATTATTAGTCAATCAAGTCCAAAGAAACATAATATTGGTCTTCTCAAGGATTTATCTAGATTATGACATAATTGATCACTTACATTGAGGTAGACTTTGGATACATGATGATCTCCGTCCCAGTTCCATCCGTTACTCCAGCGCGGTGTCGAGCGGGGTTGTAGCGCGGGAGGCGTCAGCGGTACTGTCACCCTCCGCACCCTACGTCCCCCGCTTCGCCGCCTCTTTGTACTCCTACCCGAAGTAGGTGGAGGCGTCGCACACGCATCCTCAACGACTAACGCTGCCTCGTTAGTCTTTAACACAGTCTTCTTTGAAACCAATAGCTTGGCTACTTTCTCTACACTCTTCCCCTTCATTTCTCCCGGCTTCTCAGCTAGCTTACACCTCTTAGAGACTAGTTTCTCGACTCTTGTTTTATCTTTTTCCGTCACTTCTGGTGGCGATTGTTGGTCATCATTTTTCGATTTTGAGGTCTCGATTTCCGTAGTGTTTGCTTGCTTCTTTGAAACTAACAGTTTGACCAATTTCTCGACATTTTTTCCTTTACATTCTCCAGTTTTTTCAGCAACTTTGGTTTTATTCAAGCCCGCATCGCATTTTATTGTTTCTGGTTCTTTATCATCTATCTTCTTTGGACTTTCTTTATTTAAACATTCCACGCTTTCAACAGTTTTATTTTGTGTACATTGAGATTCTTCAAGCTTTTCAACATTTGAAAGTTTTAAGTCCTCTAACTGATTTGAAACTGGTTTGGGTTTCACAATTTTCTTAACAATATTTAAAACAACTTCGGGAATTGCACTGGTTTTATTAATATCGTCACTAATACAAATGTCTTGTTCACTTTTGTCTTTATTTATGTCAATAGTTTTAACATCACTTTTGTCTTTATTTATATCAATAGCTTTTATATCACTTGATTCAACAAAAATGTTATTTTCTAATAATGCTTTTTCATTAACTACCACTTTGAAGTCACGCTCTTCTTTGAAGTTCGCTAAATCGGTAGATGTTTTTAATACTGATTTTAAACTGTGGATTATTTTGGAATCAACTTTCTCCACTTTACAAGCATTCTTGATTGCTAGTTTCTTCTCTATGTGCTGACTTACAGCGGCTATGGTGTTCGGCCGTACACCATTGATAGACGCGTTATTTTCCACAATATTATTATTTATATTTAATGTTTTCTTTACACAATTCTGTGCGGCATTTTCATTTGATGGTAAAAATAACTTCGCGGGATTAATTTCTGTATCAGATGCATAACCTTTAGCATCAACTCTATCAATACTATTTTTTCTAATGAGATTATCTAATAAAAGGGCACTTTTAGTCTTCGTTTTCGTAACTGACGCTTCATCGGGAATTGCTATTTTATTCTTTAGGCGTTGTTCTTCATCAGTAATAGTTTCCATTAGAATTTTCTTTACCTTTGGTCCATTTTCAGTAGCTTCAGCCTTTCTTTTGTTACCTTTCTTTTCTGTAATCGGCGTCTTCGGCGTTCTTTTTGTACCTTGCATAGATTTTTTCCTGGGTTCTTTAGAAACGGTTTCTGTTCTCACTATTTCTGTTTGTTCGCCAGACACCTTTCTTCTCTTTTGTAATTTAACATGTTCTCCGATACCGTTAGTCTTACATACATCTTCTAATTGGACATCCTTCATTTCTATTTCTAACTTAGACTTAGAGTATCTTCTCTTAACAGCTTTCGCTGCATCTGTTACTTCAGGAGTTTCCGGTACTGTAGTCGTTGGATTGTGCTCCTTAAGCGCTTGTGTGTCTGGCTTCCTAGGTGTTGTATAAGTGGGTCCCTCATTCTCCTTCTTGACATCAACGAGGGGAGTAGATCGCTCGTCAGAGGAAGACAAGTCGATGGGCGCACATATGGGCGGTGATATCGCTAATACATCATCGTCCGCATCGCTATGGTGCGAAGAAGGTGGTTGGGGTGCTGCTAGGAGTAGACCGGTGTCATCGCCTGCTAACGTTCGCCTCGCCATAGCCTTGCCGAGGCGTGCCCGACGTGGTGCGACGGGGGGAGGTTGGGGTGCACAGACTCCTGCAGAGCCGCGTGCTGGCGAAGGCGGTCCCAATGCCTCTGGAGGTCCTGGTATATTGTTAGCCAGCCGTAAGGCATCGCGATCGAACAATTCGCGTTTAGGCGAAGCTCCGCCGATGGTCGGTAGAGGGCAAGGATGCGGCGCGTCCGCCGCAGCCGGCGGTCCTGGCGCTAACGGTGGATCCTGAAACAACGATAACAAAATTGTAATAAAAATGATTGTTGTACAAAGAGCACCGACTAAAAATACCTTTACGTATAGCACCAACGTGCCAACCAGGTTCTATTGTTGTCGACAATGATCTAACGGACAGTTCCGACATGCTCGAATTTATCAATGAGTGAACTGACAGTCGAAAGTCGATGAACTTATAGCGACAGGTATTATTATCCAACTGAGTTAGGAGCTTTTAAACAAATGTCACGTGGTCGTGACAGATGAAATGTGAATCTTGTGCTATCTAGCCTGTGTATCTAGCTGAATAATGAACTTCACTCGGAAGTCACACGTGATTACATCAAAGTTAAGTTGGAAATCTGTGCAGTGGATTCCATGTTAACGATATTCTGTGAGGGAGCTTGCGATAACGAATGCAGTGTCGTAACAAGCTAATTGGAATTTGTACGTAACATCTGATTCATAAGAAACTTATTTCTATGACTATAGGTATTAAGTATGTATAACGGTCCATATTAATAAACTTTTTAGACATTATTAGATTATTCTCAATTTTTTGGGGCTTGACCCTACCATTTTTACATTAATTTACTTATTTTTATTGAAAATGCTTACATAGTTACTACAACGTATTACCATCTAGTTTTAACTTAACTAATCGATTTCACACAACGCCATCTGTTAACAAATTTTGGACCTATTCTATTTTTCAAAGATGTTGTTGCCATTCTATTTCGATCAAGAAATTTATACGTTCTAAATTAAATTCTTAGTTGTTGCAATACGGTTCAAAACTATTTGAAGGTGAGCAGATTGAAAAAACCGGTCCACGTGAAACAAGAACATACAAGATTGCTTCTCTTTCTAACACGCTTAGTTGGAAGACTATTAGAAAGAGACGCATTCCTCTACTTCGGCGCGTATTTTTGCTCTCCGTGCACATTCCATATATCGCTCCTTGAATACAAAAGGGCCACTTTTATTAATTAAAAAATAAATAAATTATATTAATAAATAAAAAATAAAAACATTTTTTTTTATTGTGGCCCTTTCATATTCAAGGAGCGATATATAAAGTCCTTGATTTCGATAGATATAACATAGTCAATATTGCATTATCCGATATTACCTTGCCGCTGCCGTGTGTGTCGGCGGCGGAGTCTGGGGCGCACGCCCGCACCTTCGCTCGGAAGGCGCCCCCGGGCGGCGCGTGGGCCGAAGGGACGTCCGCTGGGCCGCCACCGGTAGGGGCTTTACCAGTAGCGGGCCCAATAAGGACGTTTTTTGGACACGCGTTCAATGGGCACGGGCATCCGCGATATTCTGGAACAATATATTAATTATAAGTGTTATTAAATAACTATAAATTATTGTTTCAACGGTAAAATAGTTCTTAATACAAGTTTCTTCTCCTTTTTTTCTGTACTCAACTCTTCTGAACAAACTACTTCCATGTTTCATTAAAGTAAAGGTGCTCCCTCCCTTAGAGAATTCGCCTATAATGTAACATTGAATGTAACATTTCAGATTCGATTTTGAAAAATATAATAATTGTCTTTTAATAAAAAAAGTCTAAAAACTAATATTCGATATACCTTTGTTACGTTTAATCTACAGGTGCGTGTGTTATTGATACTGACCTACGTATGGTATTCTTTGTGGTGAATGTTGGTAGCACGGCGGGGTGCCGTAATACTGCGGCGGCGGGTATGGTTCGCTGCCAACGCCGACCATCTATAACAAAATTGTTGTTGACATTACATTAGTAAACAAAGCGTTAAAAATTATACCTACTTACATCTGAGTATAATATTGTTCGCAAGTAAGTTTCAAGACTATAACCACATCTATAACTTTGTCGTGTAAGGTTTGGTAATAAAAGGAATGGGACAGTCAATGTCAAATTGACGTGTACATAAATATGGCGTTTGCGCGCGAAATATTTTGCCGCCAACAAGTATAATATGGACTGTGCACGGAAGGAATTTATACGTTCTAAATTGAATTCTTACTCGTTGCAATAAGGTTCAAAACCATTC